>JAHPZR010004500.1:35000-38754 GCA_019787425.1 Platygyra sinensis
AATTTGAGCGATTTTGTGGATTTTGCATTGGTTGTTACTACACGTTATGAGAAGGAGTCGAGGGTGGAAAGATCATTTTTGACCGCTCCAGCACCAAGCAGATTTTTACCGATAACTTTGAATCGCCCAGCTTCCAAATGGAACACCAGATAAACTGAAAGGTTGATGCTTCTTCTCGTAGCATTCAATCGAAGATCTATGTAAAATCCAAGTGCTAAACACCAAATAATTTTCGAGAAATGCTCGAAGCGACCAGCATCTGCGGCCGGGAATTCGTGTGCTAAGGATGTGTCACGCTGCTTGCTCACCCTGATTGGATGCATTCTTTAGCATCATCCAATCAGCGTGGAGTAACAGCGTGACTGTGGATGAGTTTTGGGAATGTTACAACGGCATTAAAAACGCAAGTCGTTCGAACGGCGAGTTAAACGTAAAAAGATTTTCAAGGAGCATTTAAACATCTAACAAGCAGTTTGGCAGTTTAACGGAGGAGCGTCTCAGCGAACATCAATTGAAAACAGCATGGTACAAAATACATTGTTGTCATAAATTAATCGTGACGTGATGTGGTCGCGGTCAACGATTGTGAATACTCGATTGAAGGTTTTCGCATGAGTGAACAGTTTATCGTGTTGACCTCAGTACGTTTTTAGAACAGAAAAGTTTTTAGGCCCATTAGCCTTTGGCAAATCACTCTATGATCTAGTAGCTCATGTTGACTATCCCTCTACAATGCTTCCTAAATGACAAAAACATCTTCCACATAAATTCACTCGCAGCACTCACTTTCCAATGGAAACTACTAGTTTATTCTATACACCCGTGTAGAATGTAATTTTGTAAGTAACCTTAAGTCAATAGAAATTAATAAAATACAAGATAAATATATAAATAAATAAATAAATAAATAAATAAATAAATTATCGAAACGCCAAGAAATTGCTTATTATTCTTTCTTTCCAGCGTGACCAAGAAACTGTAGATCAAAGACTTTTGAGAAACGAGGTAAGTTGTCAGGCAACATAAAGTGTTTGTTTGGGATATCTTAAGTTAGAAAATGATGCAATTATATTTGGCACTGCATAACACCGCGCCAAAGCGAAAATATCGGAGTATTTCTAGCCTCCAACATGCAATCGTGGTTCCATGGAATCCTAAAGTATTCAGGGCACACGTGAGATGTGATGAACATCTGAAGTATTCAAGACTATTCAAAGATGGACGCATTGTTAGAGAAGACTTAGAGACAAAATCTGTGCGATGCTGGTTTGACAATCTTGGACTGTTTATTTTCGTTAAATTGACTTTATTCTTCCCACTTCGACGTTACATATTCTGCTATCTAACAACGTCACTGACTGTTACTTACGGTTATCCACATCCAGACACGCGAGTCCGGTGTTGTGAAGTCAGAAACTTACCTCATGTTTCAGTTTGCATATCTCGTTTTATTACAGTTCGTGGGCACTAACCTCCTATTTCGTGAACATATTTGACAACTTCAGTGATTATCGTAGCATTAATCTTACATGCGGTTTTACCTTTAGGGACCGTTCATTAATTAAACACGGGTGGGCTGCCCCCCCCCCCCCCCCCCCCATGGACTGCAACGTCTAAGCCCCACCAATTTTCGTTACATATATTTCTGAGCTATGAAGGTAGATCTTGGACAAAATGTTCGACTCGTTTCGTTATGGCGTTTCATCGTTTCTGCAAGCCGATACTTCTAGTCGAGTCATCTTGTCAGTTCGATTCGTCGGTTGGCGTCTTCGACTCGTCGTTTTACGAGTTCGACTCATCACTGACCACATCTGTCCGTCGTCGTTTGTCGTTACGCCGTTTCGTCGTTTCGTTATGGCTCAAGGGGCAAAAATCCCCCTTTGATATTTCCAAACAGAAAAATCTGAGGATAAAAGGATGTTGGAGAACCTTAATGACGCTGCTGTTTTCCATTACAGTAGTGAAGAGAGTTATGTCAGAAGGTAGTGAAAGTGATTGCAGAGACTGAAAGTAATCTTTTTCAAGCCCTTTTGAGATTAAACGACATTGGTAGTTGACAGTTTGGACATACTACCTGCTTTATTAGATGTTATGCTACTCCAATGCAGTTAAAAGATATCTGCATCCAAGTTTGTTAAATGACAGGTTTAACATAATTTTCTTAATTGAAACATACACATGTTAAGCATTGTCCTGTTGAAAAATAGCAATCGAGAGATCCTTCATGAAAGCATAGGGGCTTGTATTTCCAATTCGCAAAATCACTCGAGCAATTATCATTGTTACATATGTTACATGAATTTGACAGATACTATCTTGTGCCACCTGACATATAAATTCTAATTTCTTAGTTTGCATTTTTAATAAGGTAAGTTCATCTGTGTTCAAGATATTTAGTAATCTTTATTTTCTGATAAGGATGGTCTGATAAAATTAAAGATTTAAAAAACAGTTAATGTTTTTTTCAAGGTCGTCCCCACCCCCACCTTTATCAGGTCCAAAAAATTGGGAGCCACTCCTCTTTGTTGAAATTTTTCGATACCCCCCTAATTTTTCTCCGCCCTCCCCCTCGCCCCCCAATCCATAATTAGTGAACGGTCGCCTAATTACTTGATTAAGTAACAAAGCTCGGCTTCCCATTGCCCGACACGCATGAACGCGGATTCTTTGAATCCTTGAATATTCCATGGAGTATTCTTAATTAGTGGTCACGTATTCAAGTTGAATTCAGAAAAAACAGGCTGGATTGAAATAGGAAATTCCAGAGGTAGAGAAATTTCTTCTCGTCTTGTATTGTCATGTAGATGTACACCATACTTTCATAGTTTGACTGAGAGCTTTAACTGGTAACATGCTTAGTTGCTGGCCGTTCTTTGTAGTTAGGCGAGAGTCTGACCTGCGAGAACTGTTATATACATGTATATTTGCTTTCGCGTGTTATACTTTTCATGCTTGTCTTTATCAGTTTTCCTGACGTATTGACCCTTTTGCCGCCTGTAACCGGCGTGACGAGCTGTTTTACTCATGTGACGTGTCTCATAAAAGCTTTATATAAAATGGTGATTAGTGCGCCTTGCCTTTGTAGTTGGACTAAAGCTGTGTTCACACTAGGCCGAAACATGATTAGTCTGATTACGAATGAAACATGTTCCGTTGTCAGTGAAAAGTGTTCACATCAGACATTGCATTGTGCGAATCATGGTTGAAACATACTTATTCTGAGCATGATTGAAGCAATCTCGCGAGGTTGTTTCAATCATGATGAGACCAAACACGTCCAAAATGGCAGATAGGTGTGGAGAGGAGGCGAGTGCCCAAAAGAACCAAAATTGGAGCCGTTATCAGACCAAATGTTTAGTTGAAATATGGGCCGATGAAGAAATACAACGGCAATTATCGGTGATTGGTAGAGAGCAGAATATTTGAGAGAACATTGCAGCAATACTTGATAAAGTGTGAAACATTTATGCGAGTACCATGAAAAGACATAAATTATACAACCGTGCATGAAACTTGAAACCGACATCTGATGTTAATAATCAGCAGTGATAAACATGTTAAGCTGAAACATATTGTCTTGAAACATGTTTACTCTAATCATGTTTCGGCTTTAATGTGAACACAGCTTAATATTGATAGGATAGGTTTTTTTGATTAGCCTTTACCCGTCATTTACTAGTTTTGTATCATTTGCATGGTCATCTCGAGCAATGTAATGAGCTGCGTATTTTTTGTAGGAGTTTTCTTGTCAAAT
>JAHPZR010004502.1:0-43841 GCA_019787425.1 Platygyra sinensis
AGAACCCGTCTTGTGACCTCCAGGTCATTTTGGATAGTGTCTGTTGTAATTCTTCCAATGACTGCTGGTCCTGACAAGTCAGATGAAAATGAAAATATTTAAAGTCTTAAGCAATTTTGTATTAAAGATATTTCCATTTCTTTTAACTTAAACTCTCTCAAACATTAATTTTACAGGTCATCGAGAAAGGCGGACTACCTGAAAGGAGAATGCACGATTCCTCAATAAATAGATTCATGACGCTCGTGACGGAACTAGGCCCAGTACTTAGTTGGGGGAATTTCTATCATCCGGGATATCGATATCGCTCAATGTGGACCGCGTGCACCTTCTCTTTTGTGCAGCATACTTAGCAAGTAAAGATAATTTTTCCCTTGCCCCACACCCTATTAATTTTCTTCATTTTCTATATTAGCTGGCGTTTTCTCCCTCATCTTACCTGCGGTAATAAAGAGACATTGATATCCAATGTTTTAACCAGCCTATTTAATCCGTCACGAATAAAAGTTTTCGGAGAGCTCAGAGTAAAAAGTTTTAAAGAAGTAATTAAAGTAGGAGTAAACAAGTTAATTACAAAAGCCAGGTAAAGGATCTGTAATTAATGGCGATTGGAATCTTAATTATTAAGAAGGTTACGGCATGTTTTAATTTTAAAGACATGTTTCGATGTTGCCAACATCATCGTCAGTTACATAATATTTGAAAAACCGTTGGACTTTATTGCCGGATAACGTCACTAACATTCACATTTCAAAACTATTGTTCTCCTTGAGATTTTACTTTCATGATGTATAAGAGCAGTTCAAAACTGCTATTCATACTAATTTTCGCTCCGAATGAGTTCTTGGTTTGGCGATAGATTGCGCTTGAATTTCTAAGCTTTTGCGTGACGCGGCATTTACATGACGGGAGAGTGAGCTGTTATGTTGGTTAAAAAAGTGACTTATTTCAGGGAATTTGGCTATCTGAATAGTTCTGGTGTTAGAAACAATACTCGAGATCCTCGAGAGATAAATTCACGCTTTGGTAGCAAAACTCAGTGACAGATGTTCATGTTGGTTTTCGGCCGCCATGTTGGTGCCATCTAGGTAAACACCAGCATGGCGTCTCCATATAAATCTCTATAAATTTGGGGAAAAAGTTTCTCCGCATATCTTTCATAAGAAAAATTGCTGTGACCTGAATCTTGGCGAGAGTGTAAACATATTGACCTTCTTTCTTTTCTCAGATACTGTTTTGATTTTGATTTTTATCTATTACGGAATGGCGTGACACTGAAAATCAGCAATAACAACTAGGCGAAACATGCATAATTGATTAAGATTAAGTGACAAAAATATTTGAGTGAGTTACAAGGTGTGAAAGAACATATAGCCTAAAGCGTAACTGTCAGGTTGACGTGATGAACATGTTGGTTTAAATTAGGCTTTTCCCAAGTTATATGCATAGCCTCCTTAAGTTTGAGTTGAAATTTAGTAGGGACGGAATCAAGGATTTCGAAACAATCGGTAGAGCGAGATTGGAATCTCTTTTTTTACCGTAACAATAAACTGTTTAATCTCACCTAATACGGTGCTTTGATTAATCCCTCTCTTCTTTCTGATAAGGTTATCCCACAGGGTTCCAATCAGGAGCATTCCAGCCAATACACCAAGCGATACGTACATAAACTGCGTAATGAAATGGGATGACTCGTCAAACAGGTTGACGTTTCTTGAAGGCTTCTGCTCTGTTACCTTAAGGCAAAAAAGAATACCGATACGTACATCAGTTGAATTAATCAACCTTATTTAAAATCGATTTTTCCTAGAACATTGACAAACTGCCATTGGCTATTGCAGTGAGATAAAGTTAACATTTTACTGTAACTAATGGAATTTATGAGTATCTGGTCGCGTTCATAAATTTTACAGGTTAAGTAACAAAAGGCAGGTTGTACAGTGCAATAATAAATTCTTAAGGTTTTCCTTGGCTCCCGTAGATTGCAACTCTTTGTTCCTTTCGATTTCGTTTCATTACATGTAAGCCATTCAATGAAAGCCGGTGTGCCGGGCTAATCAGTGTAAGCCAGGGTAAAAAAAGTGTTCATTTGCAAACCTTGTTTTAAATCTAAGGAACGTTACCTTATATGTATCAGTAAGAGTTTGAGCCGACCTCAAAATGTCTGAACGACGAAAATTTATTAAGCACCGTGCCAGGCCCTCTGTATCTTTGGAAAACAGAACTCCGACGTCCCTTTGAAGTTCGAACTTCTTTAGGTTGATAAGTGATTTCAATTTGCCCCTTGACTGATAATAGGAAGCTGTGAAGCGGTCCACTAACATTCTATTCCTTTGACTTCACAGCTTTAATGACGTCGTCAATTCTGAGATACTCTAAACATAGGATGAGAAAAAAGTCAGCATTAAAAGTAGGAGTAAGAATATCAGCCTGAGATTTGAGGAGTTGTGATCTTAATAAGAATTCTTAATTAAGCTCATGTGCACCCACTTAAGCGTACTTTGACATTTTGTTTGTCTCGCTCAAAACCTTTGCTTCCTCGTATAAAACTCCGAATCACTCAAAAGGTAGTGTCTATAACGGTACAGTTCCCATCTGAGCCATATCGGCCTGAAAGATGGGCATCAACTTGCACCAACCTGTTGGCGTAGCATCTTCATCAATTGCATGATGGTATTCTGTGCTGTTGGCTAGCACTGCAACCTAACACGAATAACCAAAGTAAATGGGTTATTTCACAGTGATACACATAATTTAATTACGAGTTTCAATTATAAAGGCATTGTTTGAGTGCTGAGAAAATGGTTGTCTCCATTTTTGCCACCTCTTGAAACCGGTCACACTTTCAACGGCAAGCTGAAGAGCTGAGAGAAAGAGTGAGCGAGAGAGAACGGTTTCCTTGCCCGAGGAGTGGCTAATAATCGAAGCTAAAAACAGAATACTTGAGGAAATAGACAACATGCATTGATGAAAAGAAAAGAAAAGCAGCGGTAACTTAATGAACAAGATGAAGAAGAGGAGGAAAACCCTGAAGCAATGATATGAAATTCGAAAATGTAGATATCTGACTTCAAACCACCAGAAGATAGACCATTGGCTCGGGCATGTGCCCAGTCTGGACGAAGCCCCCTACACTGTAGCTTTGGAGTCGCTAGCTAGGCCTGAGCCCGATTTTAGGCGAAAACCTAGCGGGCACATTTCTGCGAAATCGCTCAGATATAAAGCCGAAATAGGCTCCAGGAAGCCAAATGGTCTCAGTGCTGCCTAAACGTGCACCACCTATGGAACCTTGCCCTTTCGACACCTTGGCAGGTCTTTTTTTGTCTTCAAGATGTGACCGTATTCGCAAAAACACTGCCCGCAGTGGACCCGAAGACAGTCCCAGCGGCCAAATAGTATGACGAACCCCCTGGCTCGACTCATGTCAAACCAGCTTTAAAAACTGGGCAAAAACAGTCAATAACAAGGTTATTTAGCTCTTAAATCTCCCAGTCTAACTAAGTGGACGTGTCTGACCGCAAGCAAGCCACTCGCAGATAGGCCCTGACAAAGGCCCCCACCCCAGGTTTAGATTCACTAGCTAGGTGAGAACCTAGCGGGCATGTTCTTGCTAAATCGCCCAGATATACTTCATTTTTCCTAACAATGGGGTAAAAGCGAAGGCAAAATGTATTATATTAACTCTTTATTGGTCAAGCCTGTTCGGTCCCCTACCAACGTGCTTATGGACTTCGACTTCGTCTCGTTCTATAAACACACAAGAAAGAACTTGCCTATTAAGGTGGCTCGATCGGATTTTTGAGTCACGATACCCTTCAGCTTTGAGCGACTAGAGCACCACCATTATCAATCCAACAGAAAAATCATGCGTTAGTGGTGTGCTAGAGAAAGATGAAAGTTTCAAATGGGGTACATTTCACCAAGATCTGAGTTACCATAGCAACGAAATGACGCCATGCCCAATTTTACATATGACCGAATAACTTGCCACCAGACATAATTTCGAAAATACGACGTCGAGATCTCGGACTTGACATAGCTGCCTCAACGATGGCAAAATTGTAATAAAATCTATAAGAGCGTTTTCGAGAAAATTACGAGCGAATTTTCAAGGTGTCAAATGGTGTACGCATCGATGCACTGCGTGGCGTGCAAATTTGCGTAAGCTGTACGGGAGTGTGGTGGAAAACTTACCGCGAACGTCCTTAATCTCGTTTCCGAGTACCGCGGGTAATAATAACAAAAACGATAACAATAACGGTAACGGTAATGGTAACGAAACGGTAATGGTAATAGGCCACTTTCGCTATATTAAAATTCAGCTTGATAGTGAGGCTTAGAGGACACAAACAAAAGAAATGAATAAACATGTAATTCAATTTCCTTTGTTTGTGTCCTCTAAGCCTCGCTGCCAAGCTGAATCTTGATATATCGAAAGTGGTCTATTATGGTGATGATGGTAATGTAATAATAATAACAAAAAAATAAGCAAGCGAATAAGAAAGTTAATAGCCGACGTCATCGTGACACCATGCTCAAGGCGAAAGGAAAAAATTAATTCGAAGATTTGATTTCTATACTTTACCATCACTACAAGAGAATTCCTTTGCGCGAATCAAGTCCTCGCAAACGGATAATGATAATTATAATGACAATGACAATGACAATGGCAATGGCAATGACAATGACAATGACAATGACAATGACAATGACAATGACAATGGTAATGACAATGGTAATGATAATGATAATGATAATAGTAATGGTAATGGTAATGGTAATGGTGATGCTTAAGGTAATGGCAATGTAATGATGATGATGATGGTGATGACGATGATGATGATGATGATGATGGTGATGACGATGATGATAATGATGGTGATGATAGTGATGATAAGGATGGTGATAATAATCATAATTATAGCGGATATTAACATGTGGATATGACGGGATGCGTGTTACAAAATTATTTCTAAATCTATTCACAAATAGAACAATAAAATAAAAATCATAATCCTAATTCTAATCTACTGATGCCAGGGCTCTTACTTCGGGTAGAAGACACATTACACTAAACAAAAGAACGCCGCTAAACAAACCTATTGTCTCTATTGTTTTCCTCGTTCTTTGGCCTTTTGTCTTCTATTGTTGTACGTCAGCTGCGTCTTCTACACGAAGTAAGAGCCGATGTCAGCCTGGTCTATAACTAAGCAGCCAATAACGGACACTAAGATCACTATTGATCCCTTCCCCACTGTAGTCATTGAAATAAAGGACCACCAGAATCCATCCGAAGATCCTTTAATGAATGAACGAGGAAACTCCTCACTGTTCCAGTAAGTGTCCTATCAGTTCAAGTATATATCTACGTTATTTGCCGGCTGGGAGGTACCTATAGTGAAAAGCTGTGGCCGAGGTCTTTCAACAGAAAAGCTGTTTAATTGGCCATAAATTTGTCATTAAATGACCATGAAAATGGTCATGAAATGATTATGAACCTTTAAGTAATATATATGTAAACAGTACGCCAGCAACTGAAGCCTTCAAACATTTAGTATAGGAAATCGGTCTGTTCGAGAAACAATTAGGGATTAATTGTACGCGTGAACAGATCGGACTTTTTAGTAATTTCCACGAGTGGCTGCCGCAGACACGAGTGGAAATTAGAAAAAGTCCGATCTGTTCACAAGTACAATTAATCCCTAATTGTTTCGAGAAAGAAGACCGATTTCCTTTTAATAATACGGCAACCGTGAATACAAGCTTCTGGCTGACGTCTTTTTGCTATTGAGGGATGCTAGAATGAAGCAACGGTGTGATAAAATATGTTAGTTTAGTCTTTAAGTTTCTCAACAATTTGTGCCAAAGTTCTCCATGCGATATTATTTTTCTTTCGAAAACGAGCCACATAGACGAGCAAGTTCCAAGTTTGTAACATTAAGTTCAATTTCATTGGCTTTGAAGCTGTGAAAACTCTGAACGCATGAGCGACTTTTTGATGAATAATCAACATGTACAGGAAAGAAAATGCACGTCGAAACCAGTCGAGACGGTATCAAAAGCGTTTTATTTATTGACAAAACTTGCGTGAAATCGTTTTAAGAAAAGTTTACAGCCTTAATTTAAACTATGACATGGAGCTAAAGATACAAGGACGAGTTCATTCGGGAAAACTGAGGATAACTGTGCAAAGACAAGTGAAGTTGAAATGGGAAGACTAGTTCAAAGTGACCGGTGTCTGCGTCAACGAAGTTTGTAAGTTTTTAAGATTTTCAAACCATGGACTTAAATTGCTTTGCTTGGTCCGCGGCTCATGAATTCTTCAGAAACGCCAGCTGGACATTTTTGGTACTAGTCGCCTCCATTCTTGGAACGACCGTCCTTCCTTTGAATTAGATATTCTCATCTTCGTAGGGCTTGACTCGGCAAACATGACATATAGTCGCGGCCATTTTCATTCTTTGCAGTCTTGAAGCGTTCATTGCGCGAGTTGTAGTCTTCTTGCCTTCCTCTTAAACCAAAATGTTGAGTCACTAACTACCAAGTTGTGTTTAGTCGACAAGCCGATCCCGACTCTGGCTCGCAGCTGCCGTCTTTCTTCTTTGACTACTTTAATTCGGTGTAGAAATCTCCGAGAACCTCTTCAAGATGCTCGAGCGAAAGATTTTCAATGCAGCCTTTCGGATTTTTCCTCTCGGTAGCTCACTCCCGATATCTGCCTAGCTAAGTTTTGGTCGATTTTGTTTTTGTTTTTATTTACTAATGCTTCTTCATACAAAGTATTTCTTGTTTGTCGTCAACGGCAAACTTGAATTTATCCGATCAAATGCAACCGATACAATTAAAATTTAATTGTTCAGCTATCGATACAATTTGGGATAAATTGATCAGCTTCCAACCAATCAGAAGCGAGTATTTACGGTTGCAGTATTATTAATGACCTTATTTGAGAACTTTAGTGATTGCTCTGGCTGTTGCTCATTGTATCTATCTGCCATCAATTAAAGGCTATTCCTAACACTACGAAATATGCACTTTACTCAAGATGGAGCCACAGAGAGAAATGAAATTGCCTTTTTTAATGAACATTTGTGCTTCGAGACTGGGAAAATTTTCAAATATCACCTGTACTGTAGATCGGTAAATGCACTTCCATTTATACGATTTTATACTAATCAATTTACATAAAATTAAGCATACAAACGCCCACATAATGACTCCAGCAATGGCTGTGAGTATCAGAGTCACCGCAAACAACGACCAAGACTTCAGTACTGCGTCCAAGACATGAGTGAGCTTGTTGGTTTCACCTTTTCTAGTGATGAACTCGCTCCCAGGGTAGTCAGTGATTTTGATAAATGAAAATTCGTCGTACCGTCGTTTTATGGACTCAAATATAGGACCGGCGACATGGACTTTGTTTTGCCTCAGAAGCTCAATCATGTGGAATTCACTGTCGGCTCGAAATGTTTTCAACTCGTAGAAACTACCGCAATCTAATGTTATGTACGGCAACATCACGTCCGTGATCATACCATGGACTTCGCTGTCTAGTGATCCATTGGTAGGTGATGTTGTGTATGGAGGCCTTTCAATCCAGGCTATTGTAAGATCCTTTATTGCCCAGTATTCCTCTTCCTCATCGTTTCCGTCTTCATTGCCATGTGTGGCCACAATATGTAGGATACCATTTTCGTCTCTTTTTTCTCTAGCTTGTCTTTCTTCTCTTTCAAATATACTTAACATGCAGCCAACGCCAATTTATCTCTCACATGACAGTGACCAACTCGAAAGCTCATTAGCTACTTTGGTCACTGTACACGATTAAATAGTGTTTCTTTTCTGGTTAACTTTTGTTTGTATTTTTTTTTATTTCTATATAATTGTAAACTATGTTATATTAAGTTGTATCACGTCTGTAAACAGTGTAAAATAATAAAAACTTGAAAACTTGAACTTGTTTCCAGTCGCTGAAATAGTTAGCAGTTTAATAGCACCAAGGCCAATGAAAATTGCCGGAACCACTTTGATCCAACTGCTCATCATCACTCAGATGGAAGAAAAAAAGACGTTCGTGATTAAATATATATAGATAGTGAGGATATGGTACGGCTAGGCTGTAAGAACGAAAGCAAATAGTGAAGACCACTTTCGTTTTCGTCATGACGAGCGTTCAAGTACGGCTTTTCCACCGTACCATTGATTTGTAACAGTAAATAGTCACTAGTCCTTGCAGTACATTGTTGTGTTTTCGTGTTTTTCTGTACGTGTGTGTGTTTTTTTTTTTACCTTTGTAATGTAACTTACCTTAGGCAAATTGGCCTCCTAACCTTCTTAACTATTTAGTTATCTTAGGGCGTCAATAACCCTCTCTGTTGGAATTTAATTGTTTTATTAATCCATGTAATTCGTACTCTTTGCTACGTGAGTAAAAGCCTGCTGTTCACTTTCCCTCTTAACGCAATTTTTACTGTTTCCTTAATCATAAAAATTCGTTTTACGATAATTGTTTTTTCCGTCATTTGTACAGCAAATTTCACCGTGAGCGAAAGTGTTTTGATTTGTAGCAGGCCAAGCAGCCGCAGATAAGAAAGCTTCGTATGTACTGAGCTGAGTTTATTACTGTTCAAAAGTATTTTATCAGAATCAAAACTTCTGTATTTCCAGGTTTGTCACATTGTACCAACACCCTACTTGTGCTGAAATCGAGATTTTTCTATCAGTAATATTTTTTTGTGACTGAAATTAACCTGGGACGGCAAAAGGTAAAACTATAAACTCTGGGAGATGTAAGACGGATGAAAGACGGATGCAGAAGAATTAAGTCATCGTCATTAATCAAGCTTATATATGTTGCATGGAAGCAGCATAAATCCTCTGTAGCTCAAAACGCGTTAGATTCTGTAAATAGAGAAGAGTATGGGTAGAATTTCATACGGAAAAACCGGTTGCTATGGCACTTTTAAATGAAATGAAGAGGCAGTTAAAAGTTCATAACATAGCACTAGTTTTGAACTTATTTCTTAAACACGGAGCGATTCTATATAACGAGGCTGAGGTGTTCAGCCTGTCAATAGGGACTTTAAGATCCGAGACGCGACGGCTTCTAGAACGCGGTGGTTGATAAAGGGCTGGGTCTAGAACTCCGATGTTTGCGCGGGGAAAAGTAAAGTTAAGATCCGTGTCTCGATGCAAGACGACGCGGCTGCGAAACGGTGTTTATCAGTGTGATTCTTTGGCATTTATTTCGCCGAAACAACCAGGGTATTATTTAAGAAAGTCCAAGAAATGCTGTGCTTGTGTCTAAAAGAAGAGATCATAGACAACAACAACAACAAACCTTTATTTCACCTCGAATTTAAAATAGCAAAAGAAATGCTAATGTCTCCGAGAAAATAAATAACAAGAATGAGGTAGGTATGGAGTAATAACATAAATACATAATTAATATCTATACAATTCGATAATTGATACAACAGGACAAAATTTACAACTATTTACAAAAGGGACAGCAGTCAGTATCAAATTCGAAGAAGAGTTTGTTCTGCTTTACGAATCATACAGGCCGAGCAAATCTTCCTTTTCCTCACTCGGCGTATGAAAAGTTCTCCCTCGCGAATTAAGACCCAGCCGAATGTAAAGCCGATTTCCGAGTGGAAAACAGGGAAATTCCGTTGCTTCTAGACGCAGTAAGAGTACGAATGGCTTCATGGTCATATGTCCAAAACATTACTGAACTAAAAGGAAGGTATAAAAACACACAAAATTTAATAAAATTGAATCAGATAATTCAAGCTTAAATGAGTTAGTTTAGCGGCAGGTGAACGGATTAAACCGAGAAATGCAACGGCAAAAGATACGAGGAAAATACACAGAAGACTCCTGCATTCACTATTTGCATTTGTAGCTCGAAGCTTGTGACTTACTTGCAAGCCTTGCTCGAAGGCGCTGCCATTCTATAAGTTCGTACACCTGAAAGAAATTTAAAAATAAAAATAAAATCCTTCCACTCTGCGATCGAAAATGTCGCCATAAATTACGTCCAATGATCCTAGATTGCTAGTTTTTCATGTTTAGAGGAATATATCATCATTTAATTAAAGCACTGGAAGGAATATACTCGCGTTTTGTCCAGAACGTCAAAATTGCCAAACCCACGTTCTCGACATGACGTGATGCAATCAGGACGACGGCGTGAGCATGCCCAATATGTCACCTCTTTGAAAATTTACTTCCGGCCGCGTCTTACAGCCGTCGCGTCTCGAATCTTAAAGTCCCTAATCACAAATCCCAACGCACGGCCAATGCTTACATTTGAATGGTTCACTCAAGTCTAGTTTTAGCGAGTTGCCACAGTATTCTGTTTTTCTGCCGGTTTTTTTCTGCGGTTGAGAAATAAATTCGTAAAAAAATACAAACAGGCTTCGGATGTAATATATTTTATCTACGGTGTTATGGCTATTCTTCGGCCAGTTATCTAAAAGAGATTCTGTGAGGTCAACATTAGCTGCTGGTGTACTCTTGCAGCTAAAATTCAGTCGACCTTTGACGAACGTAATCAGTTGTTTTATGGCATTCAGCCTTGAGTCTTCAAATTCCTTTCTAACGTCAATATTCAGGCAAAATCTCACTTTGCCATTTTTCAAGTGCTGTTGTTTCTTGATAGTACTTGCTGTTTCCAACATGATTACTTTGCTCTAAATATGGAACAGTTTGAGGAATAACTCAGTGTTGTTCAATTTGCATTTTGTTTGGACCATGATAACGCTCATAAACCTGAATAATTTTAAATATCCCACCAGAATCGGTCTGTTTTTACAGGCTAACCAAAATCACCTCTTACGAGATTTCGTTTCGTTCTCAACATGCTGAGATAAATGGAAACAGATAGCTCGCAGGCATCAGCTTTGTTATTTTAGTTAGTGGCAAAATTTGAATGTTCCGCGTGCAGTGCCGACGATGATTCATCCTTTTTGGTCTTCCAAAGCCATCATCTAAAATGTTAATATAAGTTTTATTTCCACGGTGTTTTTATTACTTATCTTATATTATTCTACGTAAATGACTCTGTTGGTTTGACGAGAAAAACGCTATTTCCCCACGACCTCTATGTTATGCGACCGTTTTCTGACTTTCCACAATTGCACAGGAAAGCCAGCAAAGTGCTTCAAGACGGCGTGTCCTTGCTTTTTATAGGATCGCTCCGTGTTTAAGACGAAGATATCAAAAAAAATTCATTGAGATTCAGATTTAGCCAAACCTAAGAACGGAGCTCCTGATAACAATGAATTAACCTGACTTGAGATAAAGATCCACTCAAAAACCAGAAACTGTTTAGCGGTCAACATAGAAAAGCACTTAAGCTCGATGAGCTTTAAACTTGAGCTTTTGATATTAAAACGTGATACTAGTTGGCAGATGCCTTGTTTTGACAGGTGTCAATTAAACATAATATGGATGTTGAGCCAAAGCTGTTGGTCGACGTAATTGGTTGACCTATTAGCTCGAGTATACGACGTCTTCGTCGTCGTGTGCACTAGTCCACGAGCAATATCGCCATTCATGATGACCATGTGAAAAGCAATTGAAGGCTTCATCTTGGTATGGTGCTCCACTTAGTGGCCCGAATGGCCACCGGAGCTCCACCAACACTCAAACCAATCTTACGCTCTGACAATAGCTTAGGATAGAGTCTCTTCAGGTTTTCAAAGCTGATTGGGCATTGTTTCATGGTGTCAATCACCAAAAGCAAGCCAAGGGAATGGCATGAGATACACCTTAGGAGCTGCTGTTATTACTTGGGCTGCTTATTCCTTTAAAAATTTAATGATCCCTGCTACCTTAATATATTATAGTATATATAGTTTATTGAAGTTATCTGACAGCGTCTCACGAACTTTTGCTTGTAAATATGTATACGCTACAGAGCGGAGTGAGACAGGGTTGTTTGCAAAGTATTTTGAGGACTAAAGCATTCGAACTCCTTATCTGGGGATCTGTTCTCAGATACAAAAAGAGACCTCTATAACTAAATGCATCGTCCATACAAATAAATGATAACAAAAGAGGCCTCTTATATGTATGATAAAAATGAAAGAAATTTTGAAAATTAAACGCTAAACGGTTCAATGCATAACGCTTACTTTTCATATTGGATAGAATACATTAGACCGATAAGTCTATAATTTTCCTTACCTCTACAACCTCTCACGGCCTTTCGCTGTCGAATACAGTTTAAGTAACAGTCCATGTAAGAAGTAGGCAACCACGCGGCAGGGAATGCAGAAAGGTGCTAACTTTTGCACAACATTGCTATTGTTCTATCATACTTCTGATTGGGCTAATCAGCAAAACTTACCAAAAGTTCAGGTACCTGCATATTTATTTATCCTTAATTGATCGACTATTTTCATTTTAACAAAATCTCTTCTGAATCTAAATACCACAGTAATCCTATGTGGGGAACATTGAAAAATTGGAGGCTTTTATTGTCTTTGTTTACGACTGTTGTGATTGGTTGAAATGTTTACACACAAAGAAAACTACCTTTCAGAATAGAGTTTAAATACATTTTATTTCATAAACCTGCTTTCCATCAGTTGATAAATTCTTGGTCTGAAAACGCAACCGTTTCAATGTGGGGAAAGCTTATTGCCGCAGAACAATAGAAAATGGTACAGTTCTTACCTGGATCATTACTTAAAGCCTTGTGTTATCAAATATTCATATTGTAAATGAATGGTGACTGAGGGTTGTTAATTATTAATGGTTTTTTTTTTAAGAAATTACAATCATATTTCAATTACATTTATATATTATTTATGTAATTGTGTGTTTCAGTGGCTGCCCTGAATATGATTTCATCACAAGGGAACTAAATGACTGACAGAAATTTACATGATTTTTGTACGACAAACTTTTGAGTACTGAAGTGCTGTTAGCTAGCTGACATGTATGTCCTATTGTGAAATGCATAATTATGTATATGCTCGCGCTCTACGCACTGATTTACATTTTATTACATAGTGGTGCTATCTATAAGAGGAGAAAGAATAAAAGTGAGCGTGGATTAAAATAAGTTTAAGGTAAGACATCACTTTGGAAATGCAAAAAAGTGGCGATGTCATTACCTAAAAGTAACTTAGGCTTTATATATAGGGAAACAAAAACGTTAAGTCAGAGGTGATATTTAACAAAAGGAGCACAACACTTGTTTTAATTAAAAAAAGCATCGATTGTAAATCATAAACGTAATGTTGACAAAAATAAATGAAAAATGTGAATCAGCTATCACCTCGTACTGTTCCAAATTGATCGCTGTTGAGCAAATAAACAATGTTTCAGTAAATCATTTTTCTTTTTTTCGTTCTTTCGTCAATAACTGACTTTTTTTTATCAGAATTTTTTTTTTTTTTAATACCTAAGTTAGTTGCTACAGAAACACAGAACTTTATTTTACGTGGCACTCCACTTAGCTAAAAGCTACCTTACAGGAAGCCCACAAAAAAAAAAAAACAGATAAATTACAAAAACAAAGAGAAAATAAAATTTAGCTAACAATCTAAAAATTTAAGAATCTAAAATTTCTAAGAAATCTAATTATTTATTAGTACATGTATAATTACAAACTAAAAATAACAATTCAAAAAACTACGTAACTACAACTGTTAGTCTGCCAATTTTTTTTTCCTTCGGTGCATACTATTCTCCATTTATGCATATTTGGACGATCGATATAAATACCGGCTAAAACTGAAATAGTAGGGAGAGCCACCATCTTTAAATAAAATACAACACGTATACGTAACCTCTAGACGATAAAGGATCAACACTCACACTACAAACGTATTTCACCTTTATTTGCAGCAGTACAAATTGTTTGAATTTGATGTCGCTATTGCCACAGCACTGGGCTAGAAATTTGCTGACTTCAATCTCCAATTCAATATCTAGATGAGAACTCTATCAAAGGCAGTAGAAGAGTCTTATTTTGCAACTTTTCTTTTGGCCCTTTCGGTTCGAAACAGACGTTTGGTCAGTAGTTTTAATTTTAGAAATAGTCTTTATGTTTTACACCTCCATTTGTCTCCTGAATCCTGAGCTCAAGTTTCAATTAACGCTTATCACAATGATATTTCCCAGTAACAAGTACGCTCGAAATTACCATGCTCAAATGCCTGGAAATTCACAGTTGGTTATAGGGATATCCGCCTTAGCATGGCCTAACAAAATGTTCAGTCTTCCTTCTTAATTTCCGTTGGCTAGCTCTATGATATATGGGGATTTTTTTATTGAACCAACATAATCATGCATTCCACAATAGGGTAACTGTACAATTATAATTAGAAGGACAAAACTTAAGATTAATGCGAATACTGGAAAACTATACGCAAGCGAATATTTTGAATAAGCAAAAGTCTCCATTTGGCGTAAAAATATGCTAGGATATTTGTCCGCGGACATTATCTATTCCGAGAAGCGAACAGTTTTCCGAGAGCGTAGCTCGAGGAAAACTGTGAGCTACGAGGAACAGATGATGTCCAAGGACAAATATCCAAGCATATTTTCGCCCCTAATGGAGACTTCTTACTAACCGAGCGAGAGGGTCGTACTGAGGAATATTGGCCCGAGGTCTTGGCAGTACGGACCTCGCTGCGCTCGGTCCGTACCATGAAAAACTACCGAGGGCCAATATTCCCCAGTACGGCTCGAGCTAGCTAGGTTAGTAAGTAGTTTATTATATGGCACTAGTGCTTGTTTGTTTTAAGTTAAAACGCACTTCCGGACGCTTGAATTCAAAGGGCTTCCTCCGTGTGTTTTTGATGACGCGAGCAACTCAATAAGAATAAGCTACCACGAGTTTGAATACAAATTCAATGAACGTAAATCATGTCGAATATAAACAAGGCTTCAAGAACGATTTGTCACGGAATTTGTTACAAGTCTCAACAGCTGCAGTTTGTTGAAATTCGGAAAATGGTTTTTGTCGATCCTTCATGGAATATTTTAACTTGCGCATCACAAAATTTGGATGAAGAAATGTGGAAAATCATTCAAACATCTAATGAAGAGGCAGTCTTAGAGTCAATCCTCCGTCTCTCTAGATAGCAGTTCTACGGTTTTTTCATTCTGGATAATTCTGCGCTGAAAATTGGAAATTGTTGCGGCTTGTACACTTGTCCGTGTTTCCTGCATTTGTTCATAAAACATATTTCAGTAGACAAGAAATGGTGAAGCTCCTTCGCAGGTAGGGCTTTAGTTCTCTCATTTGTCATACCGTTACGTTACAATTTGTGCAGAAGAGTTTTCAGATCAGTAGCCATCTGCTTATTTGTGTTTGCACATTTTTGCTTCTTTATAAAATCGTCAATGGCGTCCTCACTTTCGCCGATGTCTAATTCAGTGTCTACATTAGACGTTTCAAGATCTTCAGGATAATAAAATTCACTTCGTGAAAATTTGTCTTCCTCGTTCTTATCGTAAGCTCTGTAAAATATCAATCTTTTAGGTAGTTTCTCTGCGAAGAATGAGAGTATTTACACGTTTTCTTTTCGTAGTTTTAACGCAAACTTTAAATTTGCCGTCTTTCGAAAACAGAAAAAATACACAGCTTATGACTGTTAGTAGTATGGCAGGTACCAGTTTATCCCGCTCGCCACGCCACCCATAATGGCCGCCAATAAAAGTTCGAGAAATTGTGACGAAGTCACCACCAAACCATGACGTCAAGATGGTGAGGGAAGGTTCCAGTGATGGAGCGCAGCCCACCCCAACCTAGAACCTTTAGGTAACCCTAAGGCCATATAATCCTAAAAGGCTTCATAACCCTAAGGTGGTGAAGGGTGGAACCGGCTTAAGGACGTTCGCGCTAATTGTTTCTGCGCATCCTTACTGCGCACGCAAATTCACATGCCACGTGATGCATGAGCACGCGCGCTAAGTCATAAAGTAAACAAATGATAGGGCAGATGGCCATTGCTAGAGCTTTGCCTGGATTTAACGATCTTGGACGTTCGGTGACCCCAATTTTTGTTTGATGGATCATTTCCTCCACTGATTTTCTACGTTTAGGGAAAAAATGAAGAAAATCTATCGACTATAAAATTGAATTTTTGGCAAAATGCACCATCGAATTACGTTCTTAATAGCTCTTTGTGCATCTGTGCGGCGGTTTCAAATGCCTCTTAAAGGGTTAAATTTTGTGAAAACGTTAGTAACATTTGAAATTGTTTAGGCAACAGACCCACTTCTACAAAATATGACTAAGATCGATTACCTCCGTTGACTCACCTTCGATATTTTTAACTGTAAATCCCTGTAGACCGTGCTCAATTATATGGGACAATTTTTCGAAATTAGGGTAGTTTTCCACACGCTTTATTTCTGAAACGAAGACGGTGACCCCCAATTTTTTTTGCTTTTCTGGCACAAGTAACTCATTTTCTGCCTGCAGTAAAAATTTAAAAAATTCTATCGACTGGAAAATTTTCGCGCGAACGTCCTTAACCCTCACCTTAGCTCCTAACCCTAGGCCCTTAACTCCCTGTAGGGCCTTAAGGCCTTAACCCTAGGCCTCTTAAGCCTTCACCACCGAGCGTAACTGCGAACCCTAACCGAGTTCACAGCGCTGTACAGCTATGTGAATAGGAAAAATAAGATAAAAATAACTATAATAACTAACTAAGAAAACTAAGATAATAGTGACATTTAGCTCCAGGGTTTTCAGCGGAAACCTCGAACGGCAAACCGGTAGAGGTCACGTGATCAAGCCCTGCCGTCACGTTCGAAGTTCTCAACATGCGTTTTCAACGCCAAGAGGTAGGTTTTCACGTAAGTGATTTACCTGAACGTTTTTTATCCTGAATTTGTTTTCATGCCACGTACAAATCAGAAAGTTATGTAAAGCAGTCTTTTTAGAACAAGTTTAGATATATTTTTTAGCGAATGAGTGAAATAGGACTTCTTGTTGCCAGTTGAAAACCAAACACTGCTGTTGTCTGGAAATTCAATATGGCGGTCTCTTCAATTTCATTGTTTCGAGTTTCGGTCGCTAGTGGCCTTCTGTGAGCTCATAAGTATGGGTTTTCTCACCTTTAAGGTTTATTATTTAAGCAGCAGTAGATGGCACCTGAGAAAGCTTAAAATTTTATAATTCCAGGCTATCATGGCTCCATTTCGATGGCCAGAAATGAAGCACGAGCTAGCCCTTGCAAAGGACGTGGCAAAGTATTTCCCTGAAAAGCCCCAAGAGTGGGACGAAGTAGCCAAAATAATCAGCGAAGCTTTTTCTACTGATGATAAACAAGTAGAAGTCAAAGGGAGAGGATATCGAGAAAAGATGGCCAGACTACTTGAGAAATACACTAAACTACAGCTTTTGAATACTAGTTTAGCTATATTTGATTTCACATTCGGATGGTTTCCTCTTACTCTATGAAGCGATTGCTTAATACAATAAAAATACGCTCGAATTGAAGTGTTGGGACATACCTAACTTTTCAAAGCTTGTTTTCTATGTGAATTTGCTTGAGGTTGGAGAGGTGTAGCTAAAGTGGTAGAAGCCATAAACGTCAAACGCCAAACGCCTAACCTTAAACTGCCGTTTCCGGTTTGCCGTTAACGCGAAAACCCTGGTGCTAAATGTCTGTACAAAGCAAAAAAAACCTATGACTAACTAAAAGCTTGATCAAATAAAGGAGTCTTCAGTTTGGATTTAAATGTCGCAGGTGATGGTGCTTGCCGTATGGCGTCTGGAAGCTGGTTTCACAGAAATGGCGCTATATAACTAAACAATCTACCTCCGTAACTCTTGAGCTGGAAATGAGGAACTTGTAACAGTTTCTTATCGTAGGAACGCAAAACTCTAGGTGGTTTATATTGTACTATGAAATCAGATATGTATTGAGGTGCTAATGCTCTCAGAGCATTATAAGTAAATAGTAATATTTTGAAGATAGCACTAGTAATATTTTATAGTAATATTTTGAAGATAGCACTTAGGACTAACTCTAAGCAGCCCTAATACCCCTAACCGCAAATTGCTAACCGTAAGCCCAAATAGTCCTATAAAACCTTAATAACCCTAACTAAGCCCAAATAGCCCTAATTAAGCCCAAACAACCCTACAGGAAGCCCCGTTTCTGCGCGCACATTGCTGACCATGACCGAATGCGCTTGCTTGACCTTGGGTGTGCGTGCTTGCCTAAAAAGTGGGGGGTCTTAGCTGACCTTGGGCAAGTGCGCTAGCTTGACCTTGGCTGCGCGCGCACCAAAAAACCCTAAAAAGGGGGGCTTTCTCTTAGCCGACTTTGGGTGCCTGCGCGCTCGTGCAAGCTGGGGGTTTGTTTTCGGAGCAAAAACATCATTCCAGACCATATCGTTTATGCCTTTTTTATTATTGTTTTATTTGAATGACTTTTATATTGTGTGCTCATCTCGATGACTTGTTTGCAGTCCTCTCTCGGTTACCACACCTGGGAAACACTCCAAAGATTTTCTGCAACACTCTGCAGATTTTTTACAATACCTGAAGATTTTTGAAATACCTGCAGATTTTCTGCAATATCTGCAGATTTTCTGCAATACCTGCAGATTTTCTGCAACACTCTACACATTTTCTGCAATACCTACAGATTTTCTGCAACACTCTGCAGATTTTCTACAATACCTGCAGATTTTCTGCAATACCTGCAGATTTTCTGCAAAATTCTGCAGAGTTTCTGCAACATTCTGCAAATTTTCTGCAATACGTGCAGATTTTCTGCAAAACTCTGCACCTTTTCTGCAATACCTGCAGATTTTCTGCAACACTGCAGATTTTCTGCAAAACTCTGCAAATTTTATGCAAAACTCTGCAGATTTTCTGCAACACTGCAAATTTTCTGCAATACCTGCAGATTTTCTGCAACACTCTGTAGATTTTTTGCAATACCTGCAGAAAATCTGCAACACTCTGCAGATTTTTTGCAATAACTGCATAGTTTTCTGCAACGCCCTACAGATTTTCTTCAATACCTGCAGATTTTCTGCAACACTCTGCGGAATTTCTGCAGAGTCAGCTCTGCTAATATTAACAGTTGTATAGCGCAATGTTATTCAGTTGTTGTATTTTCGTTGTGGTTATTGGTGCTCTCTGCGCGCTTAAGAACTTACCTCAACTTCACAAGGAGTCAACCACGTGCAAATTATCTCACATCGATGCCATTACTGTCAAAAGCCATTGACTCGTGCTGGTAGTAGAAGACATCACGATAGGTATACTTGTTGGAAGCGACTTGAAAATGGTCAACACAAACTCTCCTTAGTAGACTTCCCTTCATCACAAGCAGTAACACGAGTGGATGCTCCAAAGATTACATCCCTACCAAAAAGCTGAATGGGATACCAAGTGGAATAGAATTTGGGGAGCATTTCGGCTCAAGACACCCTCTTGATCGTGGGCCCTTCTGATTGTGGCAAGACTTGTTTTACCGAATCGTTACTCTTGGATCACTTACAAGAATTGTTTGTGAACCCTCCTCTCACGATTCATTATTGCTCCGGGGTGTCGCAAGATGGATTCCAAGACATGAATGACGCTGGTGTGCAATTTCACGAAAGCGATTCCTCAGACATACCATCTCAAGTGGTGGTTTCCAAAGGCTGGATTACTGCTATTAGACGATCTGATGGCAGAGGGAGGTGAAGACAAAGAGTTATTGGATTTATTCAGCAAACATTCTCATCATCAAAATATCACGGTGTTATACTTGTGCCAAGACATGTTTCCACCAGGGAAATACGCTAAGAGTATTTCCAGGAACGTCCCCTTCATCGTAGCCTTCAAGAATCCACGAGATCAGTAAGACACGAGGAATGTACTGCTTCAAGCCTTTCCCACTTGCTGGCAAGATATGATGGACGTGTATCAAAAAGTGACCGAACGACCGTTCGTGTTTATGGTCCTGGATTTAAATCCCGGCGGTGATGACAGGAAACGCGTGTTTAGTCACCTCTTGGCGCACGAAGGATACCCACGCTGGCATCGAAGAAAACGAGAGGATGCCTGATCATTGGGCAAAATAGTACATTAAAGATCAACTTCAATCGACTTGACTCATTTCAAGCTGTCTTGGGTGAAGGTCGACTAGAGAAAAACGACCATGGATGATCGTTTAACAGAAGTTTTTGGACCCGTGGAAGAAAACAGTGAAGACAGCGTAGAAGAGGAAGAGGAGCCTGAAGAGGAACAAGAAAAAGACGAGATTAATAGCATCTTCGAAGATGAAGGAAAAGTTGAGGACAATGAACCATACTATGATCGGTGGCGTCTGTTACGCCAAAAAGTGGGAAATGATCTCAAAGAACTCTACAAGAACAAAGTCCAGCAGTTTCTGGATAGGGGAAAATCTCAAACCTATGCCAAGAATGCAGCTTTCAATGCCCTCTTACCTGTATGGAGAGGAAGGCTACGAAGGACTTACTTAGTGCGTCTAAAATGGATTCACCGTATTAAACACGACACAGTTCACCTTGAAGTCATGAAAACTCTTCGCCGCTTTATTGACGAAGACGACATGGATTTTGACAAGGTAGGAAAGTCGGCAGTGAAAAACGGAAATTCCTGTTAAACAGAGTCATGCAGGAGAAGGTACTCCTTGACAAGTCGAATGATGACGAAGAAACCGAGGAAGAGATCGAAACATCATTGTCACACTCTGAATCAGCCACATGATTCTTATAACAGAGTGTGATTGGAGCGTTTTAATTGTTATTTGTAAGATGACACACAAGATGAATTGCTCCAATCCATCATCGGAGAATGACAAGAAGGAAGTTTGTAGGAGTGCCTACCATAAACGATATTATGCAGATAACAAGGAACAAATCCTAGCCAGGCAAAAACGATGGCGTACAGAGAATCCTCAGCTTATGAAAGACCGTAAGATGGTATGAAAAAAAACATGGAACGACTCGCCAGCAGGCGTAAAAACAACAGGGAACAGTTAAACGATTATTAAAGAGGTTATTATGCAAAGAACAAGGAACAGATCAACCAAAGACTTCGTGAGCAGAGACAAAGAAAAAGAGGACACAATATCACACGGCTTGGGGTCTGGAAACAAGGATCTGAGAAACTGGAAACGAGTCTAGATCCCAGCGAACATTAAGTTACACTTGTGAAATACCAACATAAATGCTTACATTAAAAAGAGTTTTATTTTCAACTTTGTGAGATCAATAACTTTTTCCAGAATTATGTGCTTTCTTACCTTTATCGCGTAAGTAATTTTTTTTCTTTTCAACTGAATTTTACCATTGCGTACGCCTTAAGGTGGCTGAAAACAGTTTCCAGTACTTTCCAAGACTCACAGTTTGATGGGTCATTACAACCACTCTATACCGGTTGATGCCAAAGTCATGGTATCAACAAACTACCCAATCATCGGGGAACAAGTTGCTGTTATTTTTTGTGGCACAATAGGTTACCATAGCAACGTTATGACCTGCTTAAAACACCCTTAATTTTAGCTTTAAGCGCTTATAACTCAAAAACGAGCTCGGTGACCCCCATTTTATATTATTGAATTGTAATCAGCATGATGAGATGCAACTTTTTGCAAATTAAAAAAAAATTCTACGAAGGGGGTTCAGAGCCACCTTAAAGTTTCGAAAATTTAAGGGGGCTCTAAACCCCCTTCGTAGAATTTTTTTAAACTCTGCAAAAAGTTGCATCTTATCATGTTGATTACAATTCGATAATAAAAAATGGGGGTTACCGAGCTCGTTTTTGAGTTATAAGCGCTTAAAGCTAAAATTAAGGGTGTTTTTAGCAGGTCATAACGTTGCTATGGTAACTTATTGTGCCACAAAAATAACAGCAACTTGTTCCCCGATGATTGGGCAGTTTGTTGATACCATGATTGTAGCAAAAACTGATAAAGAGTGGTAATAATGGCCCATCAAAATCTACGTCTTGGAAAGTGCTGGAAACTGTTTTGAGCCACCTTAAGTACGGTATCCCCTCTTATGACATCAGCCTACAGAGAGGGGTATCCCTTACCATAATGGCAGCCCACATAGGAGATGTCCCCTTACCATCACGTCAGCCCCCAGAGGGAGTATCCCCCTTTCATGACGTTAACCTACAGAAGAGGACCCCCCCCCCCCTTTCATGTCGTCAGCCCAAAGAGGTGGTATGTCCCTAGCATGACATCAGCCCACAAAGGGGGTATCTTCCTTTTGTGGCGTCATCCCATAGAGGAGGGCATCACCCTCTGGATTACCATTTTCTCTCTACAATGTGTCGCGTATGTGTTTGACGATGGGTATGCGCCTGGGAATCAGTGGTCTGTGCTGATGATGGAGTTTCATCATGATTTTTTGTTCTCTTCGTTTGATGACGAAATCACTGTTCCTTAAAGGATATAGCCTGCGAGCAGGCTCACTTGTGTGGGTAGGGTATCGCGGGCAAACGTGCGGATGCTGCAACTGCGAGCTGGCGAGAAGAATGGGGCGAGGAAAAGCGAACCTGCACGCGAGCTATTGATTTTTGAATTCCCCGCGTTCGCTGACGAACGCAGCGATCCGATTGGTTAAAATTGACAGATTACAGAAACCAGTGCAATCTTACTGCATTCTGTCGGCTTTGTTTAAGGAGCGTTCCTGAAGCTTTCGATTAATTCTGACTTAAGTTTTGAACTAAAACTTGAGCAGAAAATAGCTGTGAATTGTTTACTGGAAGGGAGGGATGTTTTCGCAGTGATGCCGATCGGTTTCGGTAAGAGTTTTTTTTTAGCTGTTCTCCGCAACGATCGAACAGAAGAAGATTTGAGAAGGAGAGTATCCGAACGGTATGATTCTAGTTATTTTCACGTTGATAGGTCTAATTGAAGACCAGGTTAAGGAAGGACAACCTCTCGCTTTGACCTGTGCTTCGCTACAAGATGTAAATGACATTTTTAGCGACGATCCTGTGGCACAACGTCTGTTTGCATCAGCAGAGAAGGCATACGTTAATTTGCGGCAACGATCGCGGTTTGTTTGTTTAGTTTATTCGCTTCGAATTCGTTCAAATATATTCTTTGGAGTCTTATTCAGCTACTACAAAACTGCTGAGAAAAGAAGTAAATGGCTACTAATTTAGTACAGTTGAAATACGATTGATCTCAAACTAATTAGCTTGTTTTTGTCGTCTGTTTGACTTACAACTTTCATCTTTCTTTCGCAGCGCTGTAATATATTTCGTCGTGCGGCGAAGAGATTATTTGTTTTGTTGTTATCAAAATGGTTTTCACATGTTTCTTTAGCTTTCAATATTCGTTGTTTCTCAAATAAAGCCGTTATAGTTCAAGAATGGAAATTCTGTTGTACGTGGTTGCGAATTAAAAAAAAATCCCCGAAGTCAGCCATCCATGAAGTTTGACCATCCTCCTTGCGTGCAGTATGCTGTCGTGTTTGTTTACTGTTTGCCTCGCTCCTATTGACACATGTGAAATGCCGACTTGACACCTCGCGACGGACGGAATTCAAAACTCAATAGCTCGCGTGCAGGCTCACTTTTACTCGCCTCATTCTTCTCACCAGCTTCGCCGGTTCTCGGTTCTTTGTCGTCTTTGGCCGTGATACCCTACCCAAACAAGTGAGCCTGCTCGCAGGCTATAAAGGATACTCTTCTTTGTTTGCCAAGTCTATTTCTTCCAGAGTACTGTTAAGTTTCTTGTAGAACGGTTTTGTTATGACTTTGGCATTAAATTGAACTGTTTTGAATCGTCGAGTAACACCACCGGTTGGTGCACTTTTATGTGTCTCTGTAGCGCGTCTTTCCTGTAAAAGTGTTGGCTGCATACTTGACAAGAAAAACCGGCCGATTGTCGATGAACGGAATCCCGATGTCTTTTCTGACTTCCTTGAGTAGAAAAACTCTGGTTACAAAGACTGCAACATACATCTCTGACTCGCAGTGGTGAGCGGAGCCACCTTTCAGTACGACCCAGTGATGACGTGATGAAAAGGGGGGTGCACTGCGCATGGATCCAACACCCTATATTGACATGTCTTTTTTATTCATCCCCAGGTGCAGTAACCGACAGACGACTAAAAACAAGCCATCGAGACGAGCATAAGATATAATAAAAGTTATTCCGATGAAAAACAATTACAAAAGACATGAACGATATGGTCTCCAATTGTTTTTGTTTTTTTTTTTGCTCCGAAAACAAACCCCCAGGCTGCGCAAGCGCGCAGGCGCCCAAGGTCGGCTAATAGAAACCCCTCACTTTTTAGGGTTTTAGGCGCGCGCGCAGCCAAGGTCAGCTAAGATCCCTCGCTTTTTAGGGATTTTAGGTAAGCGTGCGTGCAAATAAGGTCAAGCAAGCGCACGCGCTCACAGTCAGCGAGGTGCGCACAGGAACCGGCTACCCTGTAGGGTTACTTGGGCTTAGTTAAGGCTATGGGAGTTTAGTTAACGCTATTTGGGCTTAGTTGGGCTTAGTTATGGTTATTCGGGCTTATGTGGGGCTATTTGGGCTTAGGGTTAGTAATTCGCCGGTCGGGCTATTCAATTTATTCAATTCAATTCAGTTTATTTATTATCACTTTATATTTAAAAAGTACAGTCAGTCTCCACCCACAAATAGGAAAGGCTAATCGTGGTGGGCGGAGCGACACACAGTCCGTGGTTAAAATGTTAATTATTAGGTTACAACAATATTACCTTAAATACGATATTAAATGAAAGGAATAAAAGAAAAGAAAACAAGATGACACGAAAACGAAAACAAGAGGATATGAAGTTTAAGAAGGTCTAACAAAAACTATTCAAAAATTTGCAATTTTATACAGAAGAATAGGCGTTTCAACATAATCATCCTCAGCCTTCATTATCAAGAATAGCAAATCACTTACATGCTTTTTAAAGGCACTTTTAGGAAGTTACCGAAATTTGTCCTGGTAGGAATTCCAGAGTTTAGCTCCAAATCTGGCAAAAGACCTTTGATTTAAGCTCAGACTCCAAGATTTAATATAAAAGTCGCCTGAAGAGGAGCTCCTGGTCTTGTGCGTATGTATTTTATTAACTTGAGTAACGAGATCACTGATATTAGACGGAACAGACAAACGTGAGACGTCATATATTAAAGAAGAAACAGTTTCAACATAGAGCATATTTATTGGGAGAATATTTGAGGTGATAAACAAAGACACGGTGTGTGCTCTGGGCTCAGAGAGATGCATTAAACGAAGGACACGTTTTTGCAGTATAAGGAGTTTTTGTAGATGGGTTTTAGCTGCTTGACTCCGAGCAGCTAAACCATAACACATGTAAGGAAAAATCGAGGAACGATAGATATTTAAAAGAGTACAGAGGAACGAGGTGCCTAAGGCGAGCAATGACTCCAATTAGGGCTGCTTGGCCGTCTCGCTGCTACAGTTAGGCTCCGCGGTTACCGTTCACAGTTACGCTCAGCGGCAAAGGCATAGGAGGCCCAGGGTTAAGGCCTTAAGGCCTTGCAGGGGGTTAATGGCCTAGGGTTAGGAGTTAGGGTTTACCGTTAAGCCGGTTCCATCTTTCACCACCTTAGGGTTATAAGGCCCCTTCGGCTTACAAGGCCTTAGGGTTGCCTAAAATGTTTAGGCTGAGGGTGGGGCTGCTCTCCACCACTGGAACCATCCTTCACCACCGTAACGTGATGGTTTGGTGGGTGGCGGGGCGGGCGGGATAAACAGGTAGCTGCCATACTACTACCGTTTCCATGGAAACGGTCAGTATGGCGAAATCCCTACCAAGAAAGAACCAATCAGAACGTTCAGATTTACCTCAAGCCTATCTTGATTATAATAATCGTGTTTATCATCCTTGAAATCTATGACGCAACGCGCGCAGTTTTGAAAATTGGGGTGTATGTAGTAAATAAACCCCTTCAGGCGACTGGTATGTCGGCTGATAATGTCCACGGCTGAGAGATTGTCCGAAAAATAAACTTTTGGGCGAGAAGCGAAGCTTTGAGGGCAAATGTGCAATTTTGAGGACAATCTCTTAGCCAATGACATTATCAGTTGACATACCAGCAAGCCAGAAAGGGGTTTATTTATTTTATAACCCTCCCATTAATTTTCATTTCGCAATTAAGCCGCTCGTAAACATGGTAAAAAAGCCAGTGGTGATCTGATGGCAAATTCGCGTGATTGATATGAGGGAGAAAAGTAAATTTGATTGGTTTAACTAACTTTATTTCCACTGTGATTGGAGCAAATTTGACAAGCTGTCGTGAATTAATTCTCGTAACGGCCCTTGGATCAAAAACTCGAAAACTTGGCCCTTTTGGCTCATATATTCCGACATACTGTTCAAAAACTCGACTGGAAAGAAATGTGTTTCAGTCTCAGATATACATCCGTGATACACAGAATGTGTAAAATCTGGAGCACTTGAAGGTGGATTGATTCTTCGTCGCTCTCTTGCTTGAGGTGAAGTACATCAGCCGGCTTGTTGTTGTTTTGAGCTAAGGGTCACCAGGTTTCATCTCTCGTTGGTTTTCACGGCCTCTCTTTCCGAAGTAGAGAATGGTGTTAAACCATGCCGAATTTGCAAAACTTTCTGGAGCATTCAGACCAAGCTGATTTGCTACATAGAGGACTTCAAGGTCTTCGCTGGAAATTGGACGTTTGTGCTTTGTAAAAGAAATCAATCCCTGTCGCGCAAGATCTTTTAGTGATGGATCTAGAGCTTCCTTTGCTGGCTTGAATACTTATAATAATAATAATGGAAAACGGCTTTCCTTGAAGGGAACCAGAAAAAAATCTGTCCAGCCCGGAACGAATTGGCTTTGACAGCCCGTGTTGCGACTGTATGGATTTCTTTCCACTGAATTTTCTGGCTTCTGCATAAAAAAGGTTGACAATTCTGCCTGCTCCATGATTTCAAGTGCGACCGGCCGGAATTTTTTCTTCTTCCACCACGCTAAAGTTGGGCGTGAACGGTTGGTTTATTTTATAGTTAGTTATCACATTGCATTAAATCTTTATTTTATAAAATGAATCGGTTTAAATCTACGTAGGACTAAATATTAAAAATCTACTCGTGACTTTCTCTACCTTCAAAGACATTTACAGCGTATTTTGGTGACTTTTTTGTACTTTCCGGAACAGCATTTGCCATAACCTTTTTAATGTCACTATCGCTAGACTCAAAAACGCTGGTTTGGTTTCCTTCCATATTAAATAAGAGAAAAGAAAAGTTCAAACTCTTGTGCGGACTATGTTTCTCCTTGACGGAAACAATTGGAGGACAAATATCAACGCGGGCAAAGGTTATTGCGTGATAACTGTCCGGCGATTTATACCACGCGACGTAAAGTAGCCAATAAAATCACTCAAAAATTGATGGGTGGGTTGTAAATAAACAATAGTCTCTATTTGACGCAAAAATATGCTAGGATATTTGTCCGCGGAGATTATCTGTTGCGAGAAGCAAACAGTTTTCCGAGAGCGTAGCTGGAGGAAAACTGTGAGCTTCGAGAAAAGTTCATGCGGTGATTGACGTTAGGGAGCAAAGTAAATTTGATTGGTTTAATTAACTTTATTTCCACTGTGATTGGACCAAATTTGACAAGCTGTCAACTGAATTTAATTCTCGTAACGCCCCTTGGATCAAAACTCGAAAACTTAGCGCTTTTGGTTCGTATATTCCGACGTACTGCTCATAAACTTGACTAGAAAGAAATGTATTTCAGTCTCAGAATTTACATCTGTGAAACACGGAATGTGTAAAATCTGTAGCACTTGAAGGTGGACTGATTTTTCGTCGCTCTCTCGCTTGAAATGAAGTACTTCAGCCGGTTGTTGTTGTTTTGAGCTAAAGGTCACTGGGGTTTCATCTCGCGTTGGTTTACACGGCCTCTCTTTCCGAAGTAGAGAATGGTGTTAAACCATGCCGAATTTGCAAAACTTTCTGGAGCATTCAGACCAAGCTGCGACTGTATGGTTTTCCTTCCACTGAATTTTCTGGTTTCTGCGTAAAAAAGGTTTCAACATGGTTCAAGTGCAACTGGAATTTTTGTCTCCTTCCTCCACGCTAAAGTCGGACGCGAACGGTTGGTTTATTTTATAGTTAGTTATCACATTGTATTAAATCTTTATTTTGTAAAATGAATCGGTTTAAATTTACGTAGGACTAAATATTAAAAGTCTACTCGTGACTTTCTCCACCTTCAAAGACATTGACAGCGTATTTTGGTGACTTTATTGTACTTTCCGGAACAGCACTTGCCATCAGCTTTTTAATGTAATCATCGCTAGACTCAGTAACACCAGTTTGGTTTCCTTCCATATTAAATAAGAGAAAAGAAAAGTTGAAATTCTTGGGCTGACTGTTTTTCCTCGACGGAAACAATCAGAGGACAAATATCGACGCGGGCGGGGGTTATTGCGTGATACCTGTCCGGCAATTTAGATCACGTGACGTAAAGTAGCCAATAAAATCAATCAAAAATTAATGGGTGGGTTATAATCTCGGATATCCCCCAGTTTTAGCTAAGGGATATTCGGTCACGTGACGTGTTTAGACCAATCGCGCTCGAGCGAAAAGATTTGATGGATGATAACAGCTATTATTATTCAACTTTCATACACTGTACGAATTCCGATTCTCTGGTTGGTTAATTTGTGCCACGTGACACTGGGTTGTGATGAAACAATCTCCTTGACGTCATTATCGTGGTGTAATAGCCGTGGTGTAAATTCTATACACCACTGTCATTACACCATGGCTTCGGCTGACTCAAAGTTTGACGATTTTTGTTTGCAGTGTATTCAATTTGAATAACAAAAATGTTCACGCACTCATTGCTCGTGAATTATCGGGATTTACCAGCACTCGTTCACTAACAATGAACTCGAAATTTTCAATACCGCACTCGGCGGCCTCATGCGGTATTGAAATTTCTCGTTCATTCACTATGAAACCAAAACCTATTAAAATCTTGTGAATGTTTTAATGGGAAAATCACAAGATTTTCATGTCATTTTAACAGATTTTTCATGGTTTAATTCATGGGATATTTCCCATGAATATCCCATGGAAAAAGCATAAAAAATCCCATGAAATCCCCATGAAAATGCTCTTAAAAATTCTCAATTAATGGCCCATGAAATTTTCATTTGAAAATCAAATACATTAAAAATCCATGAAAATACCATTAAATTTTATGGGGCCATGAAATTAAATTTAATGGGATTTTCATGTTTTTGGAAAACACACCATGAAATTATCACTAGATTTTCATGGTGTCAATTTTATGAAAACCCCCTCAACGGGGGATTTTTAATGGCCCATGAAAAATTTCTCACTACTTTAATTACCTTTTCATGGTATTTTTATGGTCCATGAAATTTGACTCCCTGTTAATTTCATGGGATAAATGATTACTGCTGCAACCCATGAAAATCTCATTAATAGTCCATTCACTCAAAACAACGAAATATCCACAGTACCTTTATTCCAGTCATTTTGATAAGCATATGTCTGTATCATAATTACAATTTGTTCCATCATAATGTCTAAAATCAAGTATGTTACTGCAACAAAAGACAAATATGACTTGTTAACCTTAACCTTCATTGCACTTACAAAAAAATTATATCATCTGATTTTTGTCATGTATTCAAAGGAGGTTAAATACCAGCTGAAATATCTTGTTTCTGTTCAAGAATTATTTTATTTCCTAAATTTAAAGGTTTCTCTAATGTAGCATACAATACATTTAAGCTTACTAATATTTTCTTAATATAATTTAGCTTTAAATTCAAAGTTGAAATGTTTGCCTTGAAGCGGCTGTGTATCTTCAGTTAGAACCAGCACATTATGATGGAAATACTGACAGTATCATCACTCGTGTTTGTAAATTGATTCTCACTTAGCTTTTCAACCATGTATGTATCTTTTGTGAATGCATACTTCAAGCTTTTGTTATTGTACTTCAATAACTAGAACAAAAAACACCCAGCAACATGTGATTAAAATCAGACAATCCGTTTTGTTCAGTTTCACCACTTAAAAGGCTACATGTAAAATAAAAGCAATAGCTTATAAGAGAAACATTATTTGAGATCAAGCTGAAATGAACAAGAAGAAAGACAAAGATCAAAACTGGCTGGAGCCTCGTAATTTTGCCATGGCTGGGCAAGATCGAGTTTAGTGATCCAAGTAAATCATTGCAGTATAGATCATCAAAAACACTTTTTAAAGGCTTAATTCAGAAGGCTCGTGATTCTTTGTACTTACAATTGTTCCTAGAGCCAAAAGATCCAGATATTGTTGCTTTTAAACTTCATTCGCTTGCTACACTGCTGTAATCGTTTGACCGTTGAAATCAACCGCGCGTTTCACAGCATTGCATTATGGGTCATAACACTCGTTCCCAGGGTCTAGCAGCATTTAAATCCAATATGGCCGCTCCTTTCTGGCATGTTTGAATTCCACGAAAGAACTCTGCTTTTTTACACGATGTAGAGACCTGCCACTAGCTGGAAAGTACTCAGATATCAGTTGGAGAGGTGCATAGTTATCTCAAGCTATTTTACTACTACAGAGTGGCAAAAATAATTGGCCTTTTATGAGAAAGAGGAAGCATAGAGTAGTCATGCAAACTGAAGTCACTGGATGTAAACAGTTGTGGCCTTCGTATCGACATTGCCGGTATTTATAATTGTGTCATCAGGCTTATAATAGCAATCAGTGATCAGACAATAAACTATGTAATTCATAGAATCCCAAGAAATTATACAAATCACTTGTTCGATCGATCAGAGCTGGAGTATGCTTAGGTCTGGTCACCTTTCACTAAGGAAAAGCTCACTGCACTTGAGCGTGTACAAAGACGTGCAGCTAAATTTATCCTGAAACTGACCTAAGTTATCCTGAGAGACTTTTCAAACTTTTACCTTTAGAATATAGACAAAAAATATTGGTTCTTTGTTTTTTCTTTAAATGCCTGAAAGGTTATATTGATTTCAATATTTTGTCATATGTAAATTTTAAGACACCCAAATATAACATCAGAAATAGTGAAGCAACACTGGCGAAAGATTTTTTAAAACCGATGTTTTTAAGTTTTCTTTTTTTAATCATATTGTAGACCTGAGGAATTGCCTACCACTAGCCATCAGAACAATTGAACATTTCTCATCATTTAACAACTTTCACCTTAATAAATTTAATGTAAATAAGGATAGACTTTTATAATTGATTAATAATATATTGTCATAAACTTGTATATCTTCTCACGTGTATATATGTTTTCTTTTTTTAATTAAGGCAGTTTAATTTTATAAGCAATCCTTATATTCTGTTTTTTTCATTTGTTTTATTTGCTTTGATTGTTAATTTATCTACACTGGCGAGACTCTTTTTCTTAGTACATGACATCTTGAAGTTACCTACCTGTCAGTCAAGGAACTATTCAAAAACATTTTATCAAAAAGGGTGTGGAGTTTTTGATGACATCATTTCATGAGTACCTGTCAAAATGGGTCATTACTACTTCATGATATCTTTTTCAAACTGAGAGATATTAATGAGTTTATTTCTTTAGGAGCTATTCTTATAAGGTCTTTATGCGATCAACTTCAAATCCTAATTTAGCAGATAAAATCATTGGTGTTTATTTTATGACCCATTAAATTGTATTTGGGTTCATATCCATGTACTTTTCATGGCCATGAAAACATATTTTCATGTCCCATTAAATTCATGTCTGGTTAGTTTCCAACTTCCATGGCAATTTCATGGGCCATGAAATCTAATGATACATGTTTTAAGACCCATTAAATTTAACTTTGGTTATTTGTGAATTTTCATGACTATGAAAACAGATTTTCATGACCCATCAATTTCATTTTTGGATCATCACCTACTTTTCATGGCCATAAAGAAAAATTTTCATGAGCCATGAATAATTTTCATGAAAAATTAATGGGTTCTAATGAGGCCATGAAAATTAGGAAATGCAATATTCATGGCCCTGAAAAAAGATTCATGAGGTTTTCATAAGTATTTCATGGGTTTTTATGAGCCTGCAGCTGGTAGTGATTGTTAGTGAACTCGTGCAGCTAAATCGCGATAATTCACTAGCCGAGTGCGTTAACCTGTAATTATTATCTAAAAGTCAGTGGTATACCGAGTGATAACAAATTGATAAAAACGATACGATATCCTCACAGTCACATGTGAAGATTTCGATGACTTCACTGATATCAAGTTTGTTTGTACTTAAACTCGTTGGTGTACCATTAAACATCTTGGGGTCTTCTTCGAAAGTCTTCGGCAATGTTCGGAAATCTTCAGACATCTTAAGGAGTTTTCAGAAATTCTCGCAAAATTTCGCGAACGTTCGTATGGCCTTCGGAACAATTTTGGAAAATCTTCGGAAATCTTTGAAAAGTAGTCGGAAATCTTCGGAAAATCATCAAAAACGCCATCGATAGTATGTTTATATAATAAAAAGAACAATGCACGTTAGCTCGAAGATATGAATTTTATGCGCTCGTGGCAAGAACAATATCTCACTAGTTTACTGCGCTCACTCGAACATAAAATTAATATCTTCTCGCCACCGCGTAATGACTGTAATATCCTCTATTGATTCTGCAGAAGTGAAAATCTTAATTGCAATAAATTACACTTTTAGACAACTAGGATCTCACACAACTTATCCGTCTCAACTGGTGTTTTCTTAGGAGCCATCATAGTACGTTCCAATTCGTTTTGGTTGAAAAACTTGATAACTGTTTGAGCATATCTCAGTGGAACAGTTATCCATTTGTTCATTTATGTTTTTCCCTCCAATGCGTTTCAATGGTAGTTCATCGTGCTCTACATGGTGCTTCTTAAAGGCACCTATTTAGTAGACCTAAAAAAGATAATAAATGGACGAAAAGAGGAAAATGAAAAACAAAAAACCACCCAACCAAAGAGGCGAAGGTGTTAAAATGAGGGCATTTACAAGGGAGGCATCGTGGCCGAGTGGTTAGGGCGTCGAATTTGAAATCGGTAGGCCGCAGGTTCAAATCCCGTTCTGATCGCTAGCTGATGTTGTTCTCGGAAGCTCCGAATTCAACTTCTTGGTTACGCTTGTAAATAGCCAACTGGTCTGTCTCCCGCCAGTTGGGATTCTTAACCTAGTTATGTTCATTCGAATATTAATTTGTCATTGCTTGTTTGCATTGGTCCTGAAAAGCCCCGATGGGGAGTGGCCAACTACGTATACATTACATACCTCCGCCCAATAACGAAGAATACAATGAAGGGCTAAAACATGATAATTATTTGTAGAATAAAGCTATATTTGGAGACATTATGGTAGAGCTATTACGTTTTCACAACTTTTATTAGCGTTATGTAAAGCCACACAAATTTTATACAGCCATCAGATCGAATGTGCAACTACCTAAGATGAGCATAACTGGTATCAACGATACCTTAGTTTCTGTTAAAGCTTTCGACAACTGTTGAGCTTAATTTATTAGGGATTATGACCCCTCTGTTTCGCGTGATTTGTGTTCCTGAATAAAAATTTGCTCCAGCCATATTCAGCTTTCGACTGAAACGGTACACCACCGTTTACCCCTGGTTTGGCCTTTTAGACCCATTTGCACCGATTTCGGTTGGTTGGTATTGCTATTAATGTTTCCACATTTTACGCGTTAAAATTGATTTCTGCCTACTGGTTGCAAAGCTCAAGTTGAATATAAACTAGAATGATTAGTATTGCGTGCTGTTTGGAAATTTCAACCAAGTTAAGAGCCTCTGTTTGTAAATAATGAGAATACGACGACAGGATGAAAAATCCACCGTAGGAAAAAAAACGGCTGTACATTTTGCCACAATATCTTGCAAACCTAACACACCCGATAAGGCGCAAAGAAAGCTAAATTTTTACAATATCTGTCCATGTACAAAGCTTAGGTTTTTATAAACTTAGCTAAGGTTTTCGTACGCTTAGAACTATGGGTAAATGTACCAGTCGCCCTCTTGTTTCCTACGGAGGATTCCAGTCTTCTATTATTTCGTCAGAAAAGTCTTTTAGTAGACTATTAATATTTTCAAGAATATGTGCAACATCTTGGAAAGTTGCACAGTCTATAATTATGCTTTAATATATTCTCTCTGCTTTATAGCCTATCGCAATATAATTTACGTACGGATTTGATCATAATAAGCCATGACTCAAACGCAAAAATCTTTTTGACCAAAAAGGAAAGGAACTTCGAATTTTAGCTTTGTCGCCAGATTCGCCATATTTACACGCAAATCCTTGTACATAAAATGAAAATTTTGAGTCCCACCCGACGCACGCTTTCGACACGGATCCTGAGCTACAGATAAACTCAGGCAAGCTAGATCAAAAACTGGATCAAAAGTCAAAATTTTCAACTAAGCCTTGTGATATTTCTAAAATTTTGCTCAACGAAACCAACGGAACTCAAACACAGTATTCTCGAATCTACTAGCCTAAAAATGATGCTTTGATTTTGATATTTTGAATTCCAGTTTGTCAAACTGTTCTTGTGTTTGTCGAAGAAGCCGTCTTGCCACTTCGAGGTCGTTTTGGATTGTGTCTGGCGTCATTCCTTCGTTGAATGCTGCTCCTGATAATATAGATAAAAAGAAAGTTCTTTAAAGCGTTTGCCCAACATTTTACTCATGGGGGCCAAAAGTGAAATGGTGCTGGTGGGGAAGGGGGGAGGGTTGGAGTGGCACCTCCATTACTCTCGTTTTCCTATTTTTTTACATGCAAGTGGTTAGAACCCCAAGGATGGTTTCAACAGCTGTTTCTTGTTCGTGAATTACCGTTCTTTATCCACAGCGCAACCATGTTTTACAGTTTTTTATTTAATTGTTTTATTTCCTTACCGTTCGGAAGCAGACTTACAGCTCTAGTTCATTGTACTGCTCTACAATTATTTTGGATGGTAACCCTTTCGCTGTGGATTCGAAACCCCCCCTCCGGCACAATCATGATAACTCCTACACCGAAACGAGCTATGACCTTCAAATTTTCTAACTTTTCCTTAAGTTTATCCAGAAACATTTTGGTATAATTACCATGTCTATGTGATTAATCATGTTGCCATGGCCGACCAGTTTCTGACATATAGGTTTTGGAAAATTTTAAAAATGGTGATTTTTTTGTTTTAAGATCGCGTTTTTTACATTTATAGAGCACTTCCAAAGTTCATATTGCTTCCTATTGCTTTTTCTCGCTGTACAAGTGTTTCCTTGATACTAGTTCATAAGAAAGGATAACAAAAAAGACAAAATATGTTTATTATTGATATTTTACGTATCTAAGAAGAATAATAATAAGAAACATTGAAAAATCGGATTGTGACGTCACTGTGACGTCATCATTGGGCGTGACAAGTCAAAACTGGGTGTGGGGTTTTCTTTGTACGGAGATGATCATTGTGTGTAAATTTCATGACCCTAACATTATTGGTTCCACAGATACAGAGGGGGGGGGGGGGGGTCCGAGGAGTCCCTCCCCAGTCAAAGATTGACCAAAAAAGCCCAGTCTGAATAGGGTTAAATAAAATTAACTAACTGGCTTAGAAAAAAGATAGTGTAAGAAAAAGTTTCACCACGGATCAGGAAAAAAAGTGTTGAAATATTTTACTATGTAGATCGAATGAACTTCGTTTGCTAGCCCTAGAAATGACAGTTAACCAGATGGTAAGGGCTGCTTTATTAAGTCTCTTGGAGGGATGATGGGAAAAATAAGATATAGTATATAGGTTAAGAAACATTTGAATATCGCTTAACTTGAAGGCTCATTAACAGGATGGGAATCTCTTTTTTAATGAAACATTAAAAGATTTATCCTCACCTTTTACGGTATTCTGTTTAATCCCTCCCTTCTTTCTAATAAGGATGTCCCACAGGGTTCCAATCAGCAGTAGTCCAGCTAAGACGCCAAATGATACGTACATGAATTGCTCAATGAAGGGCGACGACACGTCAAACAGGTTGACATTTCTTGAAGGCTTCTGCTCTGTAAGCTTAAGGCAAAAAGGAACACCGCCGTTTGCATCATGCATATGTCACGGTGCATTAACATTGCCTGTTCATGAAGAGTTATTAAGTTCCTCCACGAACTGTCACTGAATAGTGCAGTGGTCCGAAGTTGAACATTCTGTTGTATGTAGTAAAATTTATTACTTTCGCAGGTCTCTTTCACAATTGATTCAAAGGTAATTTGTACATTGCAACTTGAATTTTGATTAAGCCATGAGGTATGCCTTTATCAGTTTTCGTTGGAACTTGGTTTTGTGGCAAGAAACCTAAGGTGACCTTGGAAAAAACAACGGTAAGTCCCAAAACTTCGAGTAGGCAGTGTCTACTTAGAACCTAGATGTAAATAGTACAAACAGCTTCCATACATCTCTGTATAAAAGCATTTGACGCTAAACGCCGAATATAATATGTTAGTAGTCATGGACTCAAACCTCTGGAAACAAGAAGGCAGTTAGGCCGACTAGTGAAGATGTCTAAAATTATTCACGGACTTGCCAATATGAGTGTGCAACGATCCAAGAAAACCGTGCGATCACTAACGATTATCCAATCAGATTTTTAAACTCCAGACACCCTTTAGCTATAACGTTGTTAAACATTTACTGTACTTCTCAAGAGCTTTGAGGAACTGGATAAGTCTCCCAGCTGATGTAACTTCATCTCCATCGCTCGCGATGTTGCAAAGGAACGTGACTGCTTTTACGAAATTAGTTTCATGCTTTGTTTTTCCAATACTATGTTGCAGCAATTCTTTTCCTTCTCTTTGTCTGTTATCAGTCAATTATTTTAACTGTATACAGTTAGTGTGATGCCTCACCAGCTTCATTAACTCACTAACGGTAAAGATAACTTCGCCTCAGTAGATTTTGTTTTGCTCTAGGGATCGGTCTACGTTCCGTCACTTAGAATTCGAAATTATGCTTTTTTTCGCCAGGGGTGAATGACAGACAAGTTAAGGGCTCGCATTCCAACGTTTTAGAGCAAATGAATGTTACAATGTACCTTATATGTAGCGGTAAATGTTTGAACTGACTTCAAAATGTCTGAACGGAGAACATTTAAGCATTTTGCCAGATCCTCTCTATCTTTGGAAAACAGAGCTCCAGTGTTCCTTTGGAGTTCTAACTTCTTGAGGGTGATAAGTGATTTCAATTTGCCTCTTTTCTGATAATAGGAAGCTGTGAAGCGGTCCAGTAACATTCCATCTACTTCATTTGATTTTACAGCTCGAATGATGTCGTCAATTGTGGGATACTCTAAACATAGGAACAAAAAAGATGACATTTTCTTTAAAGGCTATAAAGAAAAAGATCAAGAACCGCAATCTGGAATTTATGATCGTAATGAGAATGCTTAATTAGACATCTGATGTGTAATGGAGGCCTAGTTTAGTGTAATGATACATTTAATTTTTCTTGTACAAGGCCTTTGCCATCTGGTCAACTCTGAATCAGATAATACGCGACGACTATAACAGTACCATTCAACCTTGACTCACACCAGATTCAAATACTGTACTTTAGTGTTAACCAACCTGTTGGATTAGCATCTTCCTCAGTGCATGCTGGTATTCTGTACTATTGGCCAGTACCGCAACCTAACATGAATTATCAAAACGTATTGTTTAATTCGTGTATATAAGTGCAAATTCAATGCTCTTTTAACGAACGGTTCCGAACGGAAAGTGCGAAGTCAGCAAGTTTCATTTAATCATAAATAGGGTCAACGTCACAAAGATCGTGTTCATGAAAAATAATGTCTAATTTGTGTTCTCTAAAAGCATATCTGTACTATCCAAATGCGATCTGTTATTTATCTGGTGAGAACGCAAAAGTCAGTTCAAAAGTTTCTATAAATAACACCAAAACAATTCCTCCAGAAGGAGATGTTACTTAATAAACACGTTTGGTTGAACAGCGGTATCCCCATACTCTAGACAAGAAAGTCTATTTAAACTTGTCCACAGTGTTCCGTAGAATCGTTTTGGTTTACATATTGAAGAGAACTTTTGGTTCAGACCTCCTTGCAACCAAAAGACGATCTAGCAAAATCATTACTTCTGTAAGAGATAAAGCCCGAGAACGGAGGTATTAAGCCATATACATCTCGAGGGATGAATATGGATTACTATAGCCTGCGTTGCGGACAAACTAAACCTCGGTATAGTCCGTCTGCGAATCAGTGACTAAAGGCCTGTTTCGCCCCCCACGTGTTACCGGGTTTTTTTATAATAGGTTCTAATTGGCTCTTGCATATGGCTGTTCTTTCGTGCACAGTAATTGGACAAGTGGATCTCGTGGAACCATGGTTACGCTCTCGATGAATACCAGATACTCAACATAAACACGGCGGCGATCACGGAATAAGCGTCTGAAGCGGTGAAAAGCAGTTCGAACTATCTGACAATCTTTCCGAGCAACAGGAATCTGTGAAGGTTTTTGAGGGGCAACGATGTCTTTGTTAATCTCCCTACCGGTTTCGGAAAATCTTTCATCTTTCGCTGCCTGCCTATTGTTTCGGATATTGTTCATTTTAAACCAAAACATGCATACATGACAAGTGCCTAAAATGTAAATCCTGTGGGGCCGTGAATGCTTACCAAACGTTCAAAGCGGCAAAGAAAATTAACATACCATTGCATTAGCAATTTCGAACAACATTTCAGTAAACTTTGGCATTTAAATATGCCTCTTCAGATAATTCCGTGACCGCCGCCGTGTTTATGTTAAGCATCTGGTATTCATCAAGAGCATAACCATGGCTCCAAGAGATCCACTCGTCCAATTACGGTGCACGAAAGTACAGCCATATGCAAGAGCCAATTAGAACCTATTATAAAAAACCCCGGTAACACGTGGGGGGTGAATGAATACTCGCTGATTCGCAGACGGACTATACCGGGGTTTAGTTTGTCTGCAACGCAGGCTAGGATTGATACCAGCGTTCGAGGGGTTTATCTAACTTATTTCATGATATTATTCATGAGGTATAGGTTACATAGAGGTCGTTTTTCTCAGGGCAATAATTGGCCACTTGCTTTTGACATCTGTTTGTTTGTCATTTTTTGATCCGACTGCACACAATGACATATTTAATTGTAAGTATTGTAAAGGTTTTCACACAGCATCGAGAAAGGGCGTTTCACGGGTCATAATTAGATTTGTTCAAACCACTTGTTCTCACTTAGGTGAGAAACGGAGAAGAATAGCGCATTGTTTGTTTGCTAAGCCGACAACAATCAAATTTCAAATCTTTTATGTTTTTTTTTTTTTTGTCTTGGTATTTTTTTTTGGGGGGGGGCAGTATACTGTTAAGTTTTTCAGTTTGGTTTACATTGACTCCTGTTGAACATAACAAGCTTGGAAACGTTGTTAGCAAAATGTGTAAAGACGCAGACCTACAGGGCCAATTCAGCAATCACAGTCTGAGGGCCACAACAGCAAAACGTGGACTGGAAAAAGGAATCTCAGATAAGTTGATTATGGAGCGTAGGGGCCACCGAGATATCAGATCTTTACAAAGGTATCAGAGGTCTGATGTCTCTACCAAAATTGAGATTTCTAAAGCATTAAATTGTCGATCCGAAGGATCCGTAGGAGAAAGGGAAGCCGAGTCGTCGCTAAAAAGATATGTAGATCAGTTAGTTGATGATGAAGTAAAAAGATTTTGCCAAGATGACAACAACGCGACTGTGAAAGGATCAAACAATGTTGTGTTCCAGAATTGCTCGTTTGTAGTATCGAAAGACTTTAAATTTTCTTAGAGTGAACACATAGCCTGCATAATATATGGGATAATGATGTATTTTTTATAGTTGTAGAATGAATTTTTATATTTGTGTTAAAGGTAGAAATTTTCTCAGAATGTTTGGCGGGGTCCAAGGACGTGTATGATTTGCTTTGATTGCTCATTTTAAATGGAAGGGATTTATTTGTATATTGCCCAGGGCAGCAGGGCAATATACAGATAAATATCGGGTATTTATATAGATATTTCCCTTCCACTTATAATTAGCAATTTATTCAATTCATCAGCCCCGCTCTTCCCTGCTACATTATCAAGCCCTCCCCGGACTTTCAGTTAGTTAAATATTCATGAAGTATGTGAATTAAATAAGGATGTTGAATAACAAAAGAAAATGTGTGATTCATGAAATAATTAACAACTATTCACCGAAGTGGAGGTAATTAGCGTTGGATATTTACCGAGCCGCTTTGCGGCTCGGTAAATACCCAACGCCAATCACCGACACTGAGGTGAATAGTTGTTTTAGTATATACTAAAACAGTGAGATAATATACACCAAAAAAATTGATTTTAATTCATCAATTTCAGCAACGATTCCAATATATTTTCCGCGCGCTAGCAACAAGCCGCTCAAAAAGTCACATGATACATCAGGTGATCAAAGGACCGAGAAATTTTACACATCGTGAAAGCTACGCTCAATTCAAGCAAGTGAAGATGTGAAGATCTTTGCTTTTTGCATATTCGCCAAGTTCTGTTCCTTAATCAGTATAAGTTTTATTTTCTGCCGCTATCTCCGAAGCTCACATTGAAATTAAAACTGCAGTTGTGGAAGGTGCCTCCAGGAACGAAGCCACGTGCAAGATTCTGCGAGCTGTCTTGAATGGACTCGAAAACGAACTGATTTCCACCACCAGAAGTACTTGGGATTGCTGATGGCAGTTGGCTTGAAGGAGCGGGAGGAGGAACAGCAGCTGAATGAGTGACCACAACAGCGTTATTTTCGTTTCCGGCCGGATCGAAGAACTCGCCAAGCTTGTTCGACATTGTTTTTGAACTGCTCGAATGTTGGAGTGTCACAGTAACTCTGGATGCTGGCTTCGCTTTGATGCCCTGTTATTGCTTTAATATGTCGACTTTCGATGTTAGCAGCAGATAGAACCGTTACGGTGGTGGCCCTGATTGAGTGGTTTGTCAGGTGTGGGATTATACCAGCTCTTGTTGTCATAAAGCGCAGCATATTATCAAGCGTGTTGTGGCCAAGTGGAGTCGAGCAGTACCACACAGCATCTTTTGCTGGGTTGAACGATTTGCACGGGTTTCGTGGTTTCTGGAATAAACTGCTGCACTCGGGATTCAGATGTGAGAGGTATTTCTCGATGAGTTTCACCGGGCAGCGTTTTGAGCCAGGTCTTTCGAATGTTTTGCCGTTTGACTCGTGTTCTTTGTCGTCAAGGCCACCTTGATGGTTTTTGGTCGCCAACACTGCTCCACGCTCTCTGCTCATTTCCAAATATTTTTCACCACTTGGTGTTTCTCTCGAGACGAGCATGTGCTTCTTTAAAAGCTGCTGGTTTTCACGACCTCGTTTTCCAAGGAACAGACTGATAAAAAACCAGGCTGTTTGCTACAGTTTGTGTGGTTGGAGTGAGTCAGTGTCAACAAGCTCACCTTCTTCGTAAAGTTTGGTAACGATTTCCTTTGTCAGAGGTTGCTTGTGCATTGTTGGAGCTATTTGACCTCTCTTGCTGAGGGTTTTCAGAAAATTGCTCAGAGATATGTTTGCGTCGTTAAATTGGCTGTCCCCAATAATAGAAAATGGCTTGGAAAATGGAGGACTTCTCAAGTGACGATCCAACGCGGCTCGGATCGCGGTAAGTGATTTTTTTGTTGTAGAAACTGCCGTCTCGTTTTCTCGCTGACAGATGAAATTTCTGAAGACATTTGTTTAGCTCTAATGGCGACATTTCTTCAAATGGAGTTGTAAACTCTCTCTGTATTTGAAACCATTCTGCAAAAAATACCATTCAACTTTAATTTTTAAGTGAACAACTGAAGTGAGGTTACGCAAGATTAATTTGCATTTGTATAAACAAAACCTTTCTCATTGGTTTTTATCGATAAACTTCAAGTTAAAAACATAAACCATTACCTTTAAACACGGCCAAACCAAATTTAGTTGCTCTCTTTGTGTTTTCAGGGACTGCTTCGTCGTTAATTTGAACGATTTCCTCGCTTACCACAGATGCAAACCGGGACGCCATTTTCTTTCGAGTTGCTCGAAGGTAAATAGCACAGAATATTCGGAGTTTGACGAGCCAATCAGCGGGCGAAATCGGCCACTATTCACATTTTTAGTATATACTAAAAGTCATTATCGTCCTCTTCACCAGCCGCTTATCGGAAAATGAGCCCATCGCGCTCGTTCCCCGAAAGCACTGCTGGATTCGTGAAGATTCTCTCGTTAGTCTTAACCAATCAAATAATCGCCTGCAGATTTTTGTCGGGCATAAGTTATCTCGTCAGTTTGGATTGCGGCTCGGATGGCAGACGATGTGGAATTGATAAATGGCATACGAGAGAACTTCAGGAACAATTCAATAGCATCTGAGCATCGAAAGTTTAAAAGTTCACAACGAGAAACGCTAGAAAGGTTTGTCGATGGTTAAGATGTGTTCCTCTTTCAGCTGCCAACAGGATCGAGAAAACTGAATCTGTAGGTTCCTGAACATCAACAAAGAGAGAGATCGACCTAAACGTTGAATTCAAGAGACAAAACAGTCAGGCAAATAGGAGTACTGACTTTCACAAGGATAGTGACACCAGTCTTTGGCGAAGCCAGGGAAGATTTTCTTTTCTTTAAATGAGTTAAACCGCGGGTAAGGCAAACCGAACTAGCAAAGCATACTGATGACAAATTTCAGGGTATCAACTTAACAAAAGAAAGCATGCAGACCAAAATGTCACCTTTGACAGATCTTGACATGCAAGACCCGTTTGCTAAGCCACAGTCAAACGGCACTGCTCTACTCAAAAAACGAACTCTTCCATAGAACACAGTATCCATGCATACACCGCTCTTCCGCAGCAATAATGTGAAACAAAAAAAGGTTGGAAAAACAAAATTAAAAAAGAACGGCAAACTGACAGATGTCTCGAGCTGTAAGTTGTGATCAGATGCTATATCCGGCGACCAGGAGCGCCGCATGAATTAAATTGTGAATTTAACGGCACATACAGCGTGGCCTAGTGGTTTAGGGCACTGGATTTTAAATCTCGAGGTCCCTGGTTCAAATCATCCACCACTACTGCTATCTGGATTTGTTCTCGGTAGTCCTGAGTTCAACTTCAAGGCCGCGTTGTGTAAATAGCCAACTGGTGAGCCTCCTGCCAGTTGGGATTCTTAATAGTTTGTTCTATTTGAAATATTCAGTTAATTATTTACAGTTTCCCCAATTGGCCCTACAGTGCTGAATACATACTACACTTGAATAAAGTTATTATTATTATATAGTTATTATTATTATACACATGGTTTGTCGCTCACGCGTCCAGCCATTAGTTCATCTTGGGGAGGGTAGACCAGACACGAGAGACCAGCCAAAATCAAGCTTAATTATTCCTTAGCATTTCAAACTCTTTAAAGATGTGTTTTTTTTTTATGTTCCAAGCACAGAACTTAACCGTCTGGACGAAAACCACGACACTCGACGCCATTTTGAAAAAATGAACTCAGTTAAAAATGACTTTGCTCTCCATGGGTTCTTGTATATTAATTCGCCTTTCACATTTATTACCGAGCGCAGAAATTACCATCTTTATTATTTACCACGACGCAATTTTGTTTGCAATCTAAAAACAAAATTCTCCTATCCTCTAGGCTCGATTGCCAGCCGCTGTTTGAATGCACGGCTGGACGCGTGAAGATTCTTTGTTAGTCTTAACCAATCAGACAACCGCCCGCAGATTTGTGTCGGGCATAAATTATCTCGCCAGTTTGGATTGCGGCCCGTAATGGCAGACGATTGTGGAATTGATAAATGGT
>JAHPZR010004503.1:0-32500 GCA_019787425.1 Platygyra sinensis
TACCTTTTTCAGATCAAGAACGAATATTGCCGCTTAATGGCTGACAAAGAGGCTGCTGACCAAATTGAAGAACGGTTTGTCAAGATGGGACAAAAGGTAATAGAGTATGCCAGGAGGAAGGACATAAAGGGGTCACAGCCACTTATAAGCCTCCTTGAACCAGAGGAACACAACAATGAAGATGCACCAACATCAGGTAAATATGTTCTCATGGTTAAATGCATTTGAGTTTATAAAGAAACTACTATGTATGGTGCTGCCTCAATGAGGTGATAATTAGGTGAATTTACTACTGCAAATGACATTCCAATGCTTCAAATGCTAGCCCTTCAACAGCGCAAGTGGAATAATTTGGATTTCCTCTAACAAAAAGTTTAAGCATTAATTGCTTTTATGTAATTTAAAGGAATCAGTTGCAATAGGTTTTTGAAAGCAGTTTTTACTGGCAAACTGATCATGTGTCTCTCCCGCTCCTGATAATATGCATTTCAAATCTGTTTCAATGAAATTGTCAAAGCGGGGTGCTACTATTTGTTTTTCCTTTGATTTCTAATTCATGTGTACACCAACCTTGCTTCAGAAACCTTACAGAAAATTACCCTGCGAGCAGTTGGTTTCTCCTATGCCGAACGAGAGAGAAACCACTGCAAGCAACTGTTTGTTCCTTTGAGTTAACTGCCGTCCAGCACCATGGACGAATAAATTAACTTTGAACTGGTAAAGCTAGTTTAGGCTCGCACGCATGCGCTCACCAACACAACTGCTGCATTTAAGCGAGCCCACCGTGCAGCGATCAAAGTTCCAATGGTTACGATCCTGAAAGACGCTTGATAATTCTTCGAGACTAAGCTGTACGTCGCTGGAAGTTCTTCCTTTAGTGCTTGGAGTGCACTGCTGTTTTTCACTTTTGATGACGTCCAGTCGCTTGAAACAGCTTTTACAAACCCGCCTTCGATCGTATTACCCAAGTTAAACTCGTAGTCAACGAAATCAGCAATCCCGCACGAGAAAGGGCAAGAAAGCCTTAAATTTAGGCTTTATATTGAGACCATAAACTAGACAATACTGTACTTAGACGAAGGTCTGGAGCATTCTTCTGTCGGTGCATTTTCGCGAGAAATTTGCATTCTTGAGACCGGCGTTGTACAAACACTTCTAGTAAACAAATGAAACTGACATCAAATGCATGACATGGGGCGTGACAAACTTGCGCATGCTCAAAGGAAAAGCAGACGGTTGCTCGCAGTGGTTTCTGTCTCATTCGGTGTAGGAGAAACCAACTGCTCGCAGGGTAACAGAAAATTGGAAATACCTCCCCAATATATTCTCTCATTTCTCCTTTTGAGAATACATTTTGTGAAAAGCAAGAGACTTTCATAATCAGCTTTCATTAAAATTTGATTTCTTACCTCTGCTGAAAACGTAAAGCACTGGAAATTGCAGGAAGTTTCCCATATAGTCCCATGCTTAATTATGCATACGATTTCGATCATAAATTCCTTTACATACGACGGCGCCAGTCATGAACTGAACGAGACCAGAAACTCACAAAATTGTATACATAATTGAGTATGGGGTTATAAGGAAATCTTGTAAGGATAACTTACCATTACGCTCATGGAACACTTCAATGGACTGAACATTCCTTTTTTCTTTTTCATCTTCAACCAAACAGAAGACCAAGCAGTAATTGCACTGTGTCTGTTGCCTCTGATACTCGAGCGGACACCAAAGAGTGGACCAAGCCCCTCTCACTTCCTTTACCAGGTAAGAATAAATGTATTGCATCATACGGACACATAAAATTGCGTCACATGCATAATCCAACAGTTCGAACTCTTTTCAACCAAGATCATCTGAGTGCTAAAAATTCCGATGAAGTGTAAAGCCGCGATATTGGATTGATAGGCTCAAGGAAAGCCTGGGGTGAGTATAGTGAGAATGACAAAACAGTGAAGCGGGGGGGGGGAGGAAAATACTTTTTCTTTTTTACCTCCTCCCCCTCACTGGCCTCTGCGCTCCAGGCTTTCCTCGTTCTTATCAATCCAATATGATGGCTTAAACACTCGATCGTAATTTTAGCACTCGCTTGCCACAGAATACGCCTGCTATGCAGTCTATCTTGACGGCCGCCATGTTTATGACGCAATCGCGGGAGTTAATTGGATACTAAAAAAATTAGGTTTTCAATTGAGGACTGGAACTGACATCTGATCACTGAAGATAACATCTTAAGCATGGCATATGCATTTCACCCGAAAAAAAAACGTTCGTAGAGTCGAGACGTGATTCACTGAAAAAAAATGATTTATTCAGTTCCAGTCCTGTTTCTGGAGTATCCACCTAAGTTACGACCAGACGCAATCAGACAAAGGCTTGCTCCCAGGGTACTATCGATTTTCTGTTTGGAACTAGTCTAGGTTTAGGGCCAGAAAACGTTTTTGTTGTTTGTTTGTTTGTTTGTTTGCCTGTCAGTTCCTTTATCTATTTTTGTTGTTGTTATGTTATAGGAAGACCGGGAAATTAATATCATTAGGCACATTTATATCTATAACAGAATAAAAGAGTATTATACGACAAAACTTTGTTTTCTATTTTAGTAGCTGGAAACTGTCATTTTTCTACTGACTCCAGAACCTTTGTTGTGACCATGCATTATGTATACAGGATTCATATTCTGGGATACGGCCGATCGAATGCAGCCTTCATTCGCATTTCCAGGAATAAATTGAACCGACAGTACTCACAGAACATAAAAACGAGACACTTCATAATACTCTATTCTGGTATAGCTATAAATGTGTAATATTATTAGAGCGGCTTACATTTGGTCTTATCCATTTTCTTAACGTTTCTTTTTTTTTTGTTTTTTTTTTCTTATAGAATGGTGGTGTTGCAAAAGAGTTAGCTGACGGCACAAGGGAGGGAATGCCCCCCTTCATCGTTTTTGAGGGAGAGGTGCACTCTCCAGACGACATATTCATCAGTGCTGAGCAGGAAATCCTGCTGAAGATAAATGGGGGGCATACCAGTGCCCTAACCACGTTACTGCTAATATATTTCGTTTGTAATATACAGTACCCGAAAGAATGCATGAACGTTTACACGTTCCTGCAAAGATATGTTCTTAATGTTTATGACAGCGTGAAACTGCCAACTAAAGTAATACAGCTTTTAAATGAACTGAACTGTTCGGGCGAATGATATGTCTTAGAGTATGTGTCTTCCTAAAAGCGTTATTAAGGGCGCTACAATATTCTCGTCAACTTGTTGTTGCTGTTCTTTTTTTTATCTAACTTGAGTTCTAACTTTGCTTAGAAGGGCACGGTTTTGTCTGAAACCTTTTATGTACTTGTTTTTAAATAGTCAGTCTTGAGTGTGCATCTCTGTAGCCAAGGGGAAGGGTGTTTTTCTCACTGATTAAATACTTGATTTAGAAACTATATGGAACCTGAGTTGTGGTCAGTAGTCATAATTGTATGTACTCCAAAGTTACTTTTTTCCGTGTTTTGTTCACTGCAAAGCGTGTTAACGCAGCACCTGAATGGTGTTGTTATAACACAACTGAAAGTGTCGATTAACTCAAAATTGGTGTCAAATTATTATTTGTGTAAATTTACCTTATTCTGGTGTGCACACAGCTGCACGGTGTTTCACCCTATTTAAGTGTCATAGGTACACTTTTTTAGTGTAAATGAAACACTAAAGAGGTGTCAAATAAGCATCATTGTGGTGTATTTTAACACCTCAATTGGGTTACATGAACACGCCTTCGGTATCAATGCACCCTTTTTTGGAGTAAAATTACCCTGATTCTGTGTTCCTATAGCACCGCGCAGGTGTCTTTCAACGCAATAAAAATAATACTTATTCGCAATTTACACCATGTTGGTGTAAATGTACGCTGTTATAGTGTTAATAAAACACTAAATTGGTGTTCACACAGCTGCAAGAATTTACACTTTTTTAGTGTTACCATAACACCCTTGATTTTTCTGTGAAAATCCCATGTTTTCCTTCCCCTGGCGAAGGACAGTTTATTGTTTACCTTCTTTAATAATGCCCTACTCAGACCAGTGTATGCTTTGGTTGTGGAAATACACTGAAGACGAATGCAACCATTTCTGCTCCACCAGGACAGCTAGTGATCGTCTCCAAAATGGTAAGAGAGTGGTCATAGCAAGGCCGTCTTTACCGAAAACCTTCGAATGTATTCTTCCACTGCAAACAAACAGTTTATTTGTTGTCTTCTAATAACCAGAAGGTGCACTATATCTGTAACTCACACTCATGTACACACACACACACTTTATTTCAATTGAAAATGATACAATTTATACAGGTGTACAAAGATCTGCTGGTAGCTCAGCTAGTCTAGGCAGATCAGTTAGAAACTGAACCAGGCAAGAATAAATGAAAGTTTGGTATGGGAAATAAATTTATGCACACTGTTGTAATTTTATATTCATACAAAGCATGAACGTCTGTTAGTAACTTCTGTCTCACAAAGCTAAGAAACTGGTGATGGAAATTTTAAAGGTATGCAAATACGTTAAAAAATTTAAAGTTTCATTAATTTTTGTAACAGATCCATTTAATCATATTTCAAAATAAGTCTACAGTAAGAAAATGGTACTGAAAAACATCCTTTTAATTATATTTATATCAAACGTCTACGTTCACAAATTACAAACAAATTCAGAAAACTAAAAATGTTTTGAAATATTGCACATACAAGGCATAATTTAAACCTCAAGTCTGGAGTATGGCTAAGAATGTGCTTTTTTTCAAAACAGGGTTTCACCCGCCTAAACAAGATGGAGTTGCGCGTGTCCCATTGCAGGTCAATAAGGTACATCAATACGTTAGGGGGGGAAATTACGACAAGAAAGTCACTGAATGGCTTCATCAACATCAGGGCTTAATTAAACTAACTGGAGACAACATTGATATCAACCAATCAGCACTGGACTAACGCTAAGACACCCCTGAAAAGAGTCATCACTGGATTCTGGCTATGGCTTTCAGAAATCCTGTTCCATCCTCTCAATTGAGCAACGAGAACCCCATCTGCAGCTCCAAAGATATGCCCTGTCCGAATTCCTCTTAAATAATCAAGAACAGAGAGGCTGAAAGAGGATTTCTGCACTTTAGTTTTTGCGACTCTTGTGTTCCCACCAAGAATTCCTGAAAACCTTCAAGAAATGTGTTGCAAAACATATTCCTCATGAATATTCAGCTATGTTTCAACAAAAGGGCGAGGCTGTTAATCTTGGCTTCCTATTTCAAAATGTAAATACTGGCCCCCGGCTCAGGAGGCATGCTTCGCATCTTGGGATCCCTACACAAGTATGTTCGCAACTTTGATGAAAGAGTAGTGTTCGGTGGAGATCAACTTACAGAAGAACGAGCTGCTGTAGTTCAGCGACTGCGCCAAAATGGAGCAACCCTTCAGGGAAGACTGTCAGGTCTTCTTCCAACCGCACACAGTTGGAATGCCAAGATGATATAATTATTTGTAAGTACATACGTACAGTTTAGACATTAATTGACTAAACAGTAAAAAGGTAACCCAAAACCACTGAAAGCCAAAGGCACTCTTTCACAACTTGCTGCAGCCATCTCTCGTACAAATGTAACAGGAGATGTCAGGCATCAAATGAGTGAGGTAATTTAACAAGACTTGGTTTATCACATGGCCTATTTAATAATCTTCAGGACTCCATTAGCTTTTGCATAGGAACCACATTAATGAAATTTGTATTGCTACAGGAAATATCCATACCCCTCTCACAAAGGATTCTCCCTCCTCCATCCCCCCACAAATTCAAGTTTACTCTCCTATAAAACCATCAGCCCTTCCCTCTTTCTGGAACCACACATTTCACGACATTTGCCAAAATACCATGTTGCACCTAAAATGCCTTCTGGTAGAGTTTTATGACAAAATAGATGCCTCTGACTTAATATTGCTTAATAATAATTCATTAAACTACTATATACATTTTCTAAAGAGTTGTGACTTTCTAAGTGATGTCACTAATGTTCACATCCTGGTAGCAACAATGAAACATTTTGAAACCTCAATGGATGACTCGCCAACAAACAATAAACCCTCTCCTCTTACTGCTACCAGGGCAGTAGAGAAGCAGTGGCTGTTCAAGATGGCAGAAACTATTGTTGGCAACTACATTGTGGAGGATGCTGATATATCCAACCAGTTTATAGGTAAAAACATATGTCAAAGCATAGTTTGGTCACTAATTTTGTTGTGACATTTACTGACTCGTTATATAATTGGACACTTGTTCATTCATTTTCTTAGCCTCCAGCCTATGCAACTACCCAGTAGATAACTGGGTTAAATAAATAATTACACCAATAGACTTGCAAACAGTCAAAGTGGGCAAAGAATCATCAATTAAATCAACGAGACAGTAATTCACATAGCTTAGAGCTGACCATGAAATATACTTATCAATCTCTGACTTCAACAGGGGAGAAATCAACAGGGACTCCAGGTGTATCTGCCTAAACAGTTGGACGGGAATCCACCAGTACACTATCGTGGTTAAATCAAGTTTTACTATCATCATTATGAGCAGCAACAAGTTAGCAATATTTTTTTCCTTGAATTAAGCCAATTCAAAACCAAACTGCTAATATTAGTATGACAATTCCATGCAGAGGTAAAGAGGTTTCACATGAAGCGTAAAATATATTAAGTTCTGTAAGTTAAGTTGTCTATGTAAACTTGCATAACAAAAATTAACAGAACTGGGTCCACTTGAATTTGGCCAGCTCATGAATTGTTAATCATCAGAAATTTCATACACTATCTAATGACACAGTACAATTATTTTCAAAGGTACAGTATGACATATGAAAGGGAAATTTGCCTTTCATGACTTATGTAACTTGTGTTAGAATTATCACTTTCGATGTGTTTGTAAAGATGAGAACAATAACAAAAATCACTTTGTGGGAAATGAGGAAATAACTTTCATTTGCACTCATCAGCCAAATGGTATACAATAGCAAAGCGCGTGAAGTCTAAAAATAGAATGCAAATCACCGAATTCCCCGCAAGACTCAGTCGACATAAGCTTGTTCTGAGGGAAATACAGGGAATATAAGCGAAATTTTTGTTTCACGAGTGTTTTAGGAACACCGGCTTTTGTCCTTAAAGAAATCTTCAAAATCATCCACCATTCCAGTTTGTTTGTCTGAGTCTTGTCTGAGTCATGACGTCACTCGCGCGCTTCGCTATTGAAAGTCAAATTCCAATTTTGGACAATGTTTCTTTCGTCTTAAAACCTTTCAGAAAACTTCGTTTACATCATCATGAATAAGAAACAGTTCTTAAAAGTGGGTTTGTGAGAAATCTGGCGCTCAAGACATTAAAATCCGACGATTTCCGAAAACGAGCATAAGTTATAATGGATGGAGAACTTGATTTCCAGAATGTGAATACAGCCTTCTTTGTTTGAAGCACTAGCATCAGGCCACTATTCCAGCGACAATTATTTTAGGGAATCGGAGTCGGCGAGTGAAAATGGCGACCACAGTGTCAACCAGGAACAAATTGGGCAAGTAGATTGGTAAGCCTTTGATTATTATGATTATGGCCCAAAACCGTCGGCAAACCTCCATAAAAGACTCAGGTGGTTCTCAAAGCGCACGGAAATTTCGGGCCAAAGAAAATAACTTTATGAGCAGTTGCTTAGAAAAACTTATAACTAAGAAAGAAAGACAAATGAAACTGACTAGATTTATATTTTCACGACGTTTCGAAGTCATCGTAACTCCATTGTCAAGTGATAAATACTTACAAGTGTTAGAGTTTAAATAGATGGAAAGCATAATTTGCATACTGGGTGTTGTAAAAAAATGTTATACAAATAACTTTGCCTTGATCGAGTTGCTTTGGACATTAAGAGAGGGTGACAATTCCCTAATGTATAGCATTTCATAAATTAAACAGTCCTGTTTAGTCTTACATTTTCGTAAGACTGTAAAGTGCTGATTGATATTATCAGGCAAACAATCGTGTTGATTATTGAAATGTTTCTTGATGCTAGACGAATTAAATTTATGTTCCTCACAACGTTCGTGTAGCACTACTAGGAGTTACCCTGTGAAAAACCATGTGAATGGCATGTGAAAACCATGTGAACAGATGCACGGTTTTCACAGTTATTTCACATAGTTTTCACAGAGTATTTCACAGGGTTTTTCACAGACATGTGAAAAAAGCTGTGAAAAATCCCTGTGAAAAACTTGTGAAAACCACGTGAAATGGGCTCCCCCTTTTCACACGGTATTTCACTTGGTAGTATGTGAAAAAAACAATGAAAAACATGTGAAAACAATGGGTGTGAAAGGAACTTACCTGTGAAATACCCTGTGAAAATATAAAAAATAGGTCTCTAGAAAAGGTATAATATCCCGTGAAAAGGGATGTGAAATAGCCCTTAAAGCTGGGAAACACTGTGAAAAAGTATGCGAAATGAACTAACCTGCAAAATGCCCTGTGAAAATATGAAAAAGTCGGTCCCCCTTTTTAATTTGCAATTGCTGTTTATATACAAAATTTACGAAAGGCTAGCTAGCCAGCTAGCTAGCTAGGCTGGAATGGATTGGATGATATAGCAGGCCCATTCCCGTGCCACATTCCTCTGAAAAAAAGGGATGCTGTGAAATAACCATAAATCTGGGGAACGCCTGGTGATGAAGTACATAAAATAAACACATGCACTCGGATCATGATGAGCACTAGCTGTAGCTAGGCACATGTACATACAGTAGTGATTGTGTTGTGACTACCTTTTTCAATATAATTCAATTAAAATATTAAAATAAAGTTGCATTCTAGTTAATCATGATCAATTTGCCTCTGTTCCCATGCAACATTATAGACTCATAATCATCAAATAGTTCATCATGAGTTTCTTTATGGTCATGCAGTCATGAAGTGCAATTGCAAGCAGCTGATTGCTGATCAATACAATTAATCAGTGGCATGGATCCAAAAAATATTGGTGTAAACTGCTACCTCAGGCATTTGCATAAGAATTTCAAGTTATCAATACAAAGTGGTCATAACTTGACTGGAAATTCTTTTTTATTTCAATCCACAGTATGGGCTGGTAACTGCATCCTGAATATGGTTTAATAACAAAGCAGCGTAATGTTAAACAGCTGATATGAAAAAATATCTGATCTATAAGCAAATGAAAAAGTCACACAATTCAATTAAATGTCAAGGATTTCTTTTTGCTTCCTTTTGCGTTTCTTTTCACCTGAAGGTGGTGTGATTTGATTGTTTTTGTAGTGATCATCACAATCATCTTCAGCTGGCACCAAGACCCAGCCCTTGGGCATCTTTCGTTTACCATAGCCAGATGTAGCTGCTTTTGAGGCTTCACCATTTGCTGTCCCAATTGTTGTTGCCTTAGTTGGTGCTTTCTCAGCTGAGCTTTTGTTTGATGGAGCTTTGCAAATGGTAGAGGGTGCTGAGATTTGGGTTGCATCTCTACCACTGCAAGCACTGACCTCACCACCAGCACCTCTACCAATTACTGATGTTGCCTTAGTTGGTACTTTCTTAGCTGCTGAGCTTTTCTTTGATAGAGCATCGTTGACAACAGCATTGCTACTTGGTGATAATGCTGAGGTTTGAGTTGCAGCTCCACCAGTGCTAGCACTGCCCTTGTCACCTGCTGCCCCAGTTGCTGCTGCCTTAGTTGGTCCCTTTTTAGCTGAGCTTTTCTTTAATGGGGTTTTGTTGACTCCAGCTTTGCTTTTTGTAGCTGAGGTTTGGGTTACTGCAGCTCCGCCAGTGCTAGCACTGCCCTCACCAACTGCAGTCCCAGTTGTTCTTGCCTTAGTTTGTCCCTTTTTAGCTGAGCTTTTCTTGAATGGAGCTTTGTTGACAGCAGCTTTGGAAATGGTAGATGGTGCTGAAGTTTGGATTGAAACTCCGGATCCATCAGTAGTGCTAGCAATTGTACAGCTGGCTGGCCTTTTTTCGTGCATTTTTGTCCAGGGTCCCTTTTTTTTAATTCAGCTAGAGGCCAGTAGAATACCTCATTATTCTGAAAAATGAAGAGCAAGTATATATGTTCATTGTCAGGCCTAGCTAGGCAGACTTGCAATGCTCAATCAAAACTAAGGCGGGTATGAGGCCTTTATTTTATGTAGCCAGCAAGAGCATCTGGTTTTTGTGGCTCATAATTAGTAGGAAACTTCAGCACAATCTACCATTTTGAATCATAGGAAGTAAGTGTTTTTCTCTTACTTCTTAAATAAGATGTTACCTACATTATAAATTGTGTTAAAAACAAACCTTTATGTCCGCCAGGTATGCCCATTTATTTGGTCCATCAAGTTTTGTCTCTTGAGAGTAGACCCCCTCAACATAAAGTGCGCTCATCTTGAGCTTTGCATAATCAGCTGAAAGAAATTCAAGCAGCCATATAAATGAATGAGTTAAACAATTTATCTGGGCACACACAGAATTTGTGACTCAAAGGTGCACATACTGCAAGCTGTCAAGCTTAAGGCAAGTGATCCATGCAAACCATATTGGGGAGCTCAATTTGCCTTTACAAAAATATAAATACTGCTATGTGGTCTTAAACAGATCTAACAAAAGCTAATAGCACAAGATTTGTTAGGTTTACAAAGCCAAACGTGACAATTTCGTTAGGTTTACGAAGCCAACTGCCTTAAATTAAGTTCTCTTGAACTTGAACTAATTAACATACAGTATATATATATTTTTAATCCATCAAATCTTTTTGCTTGCGCAAGATTGGTCTAAACACGTCACATGACCGAATATCCCCCAGCTGAAACTGGGGGATATCCAAGATTATAATCCATCAAATCTTTTTGCTTGCGCGCGATTGGTCTAAACAGGTCACATGATCGAATATCCCCCAGCTAAAACTGGGGGATATCCGAGAATATACCCCAATTTTCAAAACTGTGCGCGTTGCGTAAACGATTTGAAGGATAATAAACACGATAGTCTCCATTTGGGGCGAAAATATGCTTGGATATTTGTCCTTGGACATTATCTGTTCCTCAAAGCTAACAGTTTTTGTCGAGCTACGCTGTCGGAACAGATAATGTCCGCGGACAAATATCCTAGCATATTTTCGTGCCAAATGGAGACTATTGTTTATTTATTATAGAAGTACTGAGATTTTCTCAGTGCATACTCACCAAATAAAAATAGTCTAGCTCTTTAATGTGAAGCAATCTTGTTGGTCATACAATTTTTTTTTCACTAGTGAAAAATATTGTATGACCAATCAAAAGCCTGATACGATTTTATTCACAAGTGAGAAAATTCGTATCGGTTTTTCCTGCCTTTCGGGGCGGTCATGCAAAGTAATTGAGAGTGAATGTTTGCAACGCTCCCTTCTTTCACAATCGATTCACTGAACTCATAGCTTAAAGGTCACTCCCTTCTTTCACAATCGATTCACAGAACTCATATATTCAAGGTCGCTCCCTTCTTTCACAATCGATTCACAGAACTCATAGCTTCAAGGTTTGCAGATATTAATTCAGTCGAACAATTTATCGAGGACCCCGAAAAAGAAAACTCAACAGAATGTTGTTTTACTTAAGGAATTTCTGATGGCTGAGGAACGACGAGGAATGACCACAGTTCATTCAGCTAGTTCGGCCGCAGGTTATCAACAAGGCCAGCAAGCAATGTCGATCTTTACCCTTGCTGTTATATTCATGGTGGTCAATTCGACATTTCTATCAGCAACCTTAATCAATCACCGACCTTGGCCACTCCAGAAACTGAGATAAAGTCCACAAAGAGGTACAAAAGACTAAAAGTACTCGACTCGATTCAGAATAGAAATCCTTTGTTAGTTTGAAAGCTTAAGCTTCTGGGAGCTAATATTTTCAGAAACTCTTTAATTGTCAATCATAAGCCTAAATTTACCTTGAATATGCTTTGACATCTTTTTTCTTGAAATGAACTATTTTAAAAGTGCAGTTCAGTTTGCCTTTTAAGCATAATTGAATTCAGTAACATTGGGTCTAAATAAAACCTATTTCGAGTTCGCAACTTCTTCGTCTTTTGTGGTCAGTTGACTGTGATTTAAAGTTACAAACATTTGTCAAATCTCAGTAATAATATAATAAACAAATCACTTCATGGTTAGTTCGCTTGTACGATTTTTATTCACTTGTTGTGAAGAATCGCAAACTCACTTGCTTGAAGACTCGCTCGTTCGTATGTGATTCCTCACAACTCGTGAATAAAAATCGTACACGTTCACCAACCATGAAGTAATCTATGTAACCCCAATTTTCAAAACTGCGCACATTGCGTAAAAGATTTGAACGATGATAAACACGATAGTCTCCATTTGGAGTGAAAATATGCTTGGATATTTGTCCTTGGACATTATCTGTTCCTTGAAGCTCACAGTTTTCCTCGAGCTACGCTCTCTGAAAGCTGTTCGCCTCTCGGAACAGATAATGCCTGCGGACAAATATCCTAGCATATTTTCGCGCCAAATGGAGGCTATTGTTTATATATATATTTCTTTGTATAGCTCAGGGGTTATATTTGTGTATCTGTGGGAGAGGCCATGCAAGGGATAAAATAGTTATGCAAAGGTTTTAAGGAGATTGTAACAACTTGTGATCACAAAATATACCACAAGACACAATACTTTATTGGCAGCTCCCCTTAGGGGTTTTTCAGTGACAATGCAAATAAAATTGGTAAATGGTACCACAAGTGACTTGATCATAGATCTACATACATACCATCAGTAGAAGACACTCTAAGAAAACCTGCTCTGCAAAGTTTGTTTTCATTTCTTGTGACAAACACATCTTCACTAAAATTTGAAAAGAAAATTATTATTGCCAGCAGGGAGAAGATGTAATTTCAAAATGGACGAAATTAATGGGGAAGAGCTAGAGGTCTTGAATTCTATCCAGGTAGAGCGGGTATTTTGATGATTCCAAAGTAACCAATAGCTCTTATTACATGCAGTTATCAGCGGTTTGACATGGAAACAAGGCAACAGGGTAAATTCTGCATTCTATTGACCCTTAAGCCTCATTTGTGTACCACTCTAAACAAAGGAATATTTGACAGCAGGTTCAACTCCAATAACAGCTATTCAAAGAATCACAATTATATGGAGAAAAACAAAAAGTTCAAAAAAATCTGTTTTGAATTAAGAAAATTGGCAATATTGTCGTGTATGCTATAATTTCAGAACTTGGAACATGTGTATAATTTGATCTCAAGGCTGCTGCCTAACAGGTCCCCAGACAGCCTCTACAATTTACCCTCCATCAGGCAACATAAGTTTCATTCAGGGTGATCGACTAAACAAGCGCTTAAACCTTATGATCATTTGAAAATAGTTGATATACTATTTATTGTATAAGACTCCAAACAAAAAAAACAAAACAAAATGATCAATGTATGTGTACTGCGGTAGATGCATGTATGTATGTGTGTATAGGTATATATATGTGCCACTGTGAAGGATACAATTTTCAAGCAGTTATTAGTCTGATCAGCATGAGATAGGTTACAAGAAACAGAGAGTTGAGTCTAGAACAGGGAATCATATATATCATAACTTAGATAGACTTACCCAATTTCAAAACTGCTTGTGTTAGACAAGAAACGTTGTTTCAATATACTGCCTGTTGTCACAACAACAGGCTCCTCTTCATGCATGGTGCTTGGCTCAGGATCAGGAGTCCTCTCCAATTGTTTCATTCCATACTTTTTCAGCTGTTGCCCATATCATAGCCAAGGTATAATGCATTTGGAAAAATTGAAACCATTATATTTTTTAAAACATTTACAAATTTGTAATGACATGACATTTTAAAGGATCCTTAGTCAAGAAAGTTATACACTGTTATTGTTCTGTAAATAAAATCTGTGATGTCTGCAGATTATTAAGTCAAAGTGATGGTATTATCTTAAATGCACAAAACACTACCTGCATTGGTGAGAACATTATAAATATAGTGGGCCTTAATACCTGTTGTGTGCTTTAAGTGAGTGATCTGTGCTTTGAAATCTTAATGGAGGTAAGGCTTGACCAGGTGAATAAGATTATGAATAACATTTCTTTGCAGCTTCAACAATTGAAGTACAGTTCCTGTATATGTGCATTGAATTATATCATTTAGGATGTACACTTAGCATTTTTTAAGTTGAACATTTAAATTCACAAAAATCGATAAAACAGATCTAGAGGAAGGATTAGATGGAACCCTCAAAAAGACTGAAATAAATTGAAACTGCAATTTAATGCCAGCCTGCAGCCCATTCCGGGAGCCCATGAAACCTGGTAACTTAAGCAAAATATGTTTCAAAGTAGGAAAGCCATGTGCCTGCATGTCAGGATATTAGAAATGACATTGCAACCATTACAAAACAACCATGTTGACATGAAAAGAAGTGAATAGATCTTGTTACCTTTTTGGACCGCTTCCAGAATTTGGTATTTTTTAAATGGTTACGTCTATAGGTGAGCATATCCGCAAGACGCCCCCTGATCTTTTTTTTTCCACTGTGAGAGCCAAGCTGTGGCAGATTGCTTGTCACCTGAAATAAAAAAAAAGTTTAAAACATTACGTCCATGTCATGTCCCAGATACTTTCAGCTTATAAGTAATTTCTCTATTTCTTTGATTCAAAATTATCATGTCGAATTTGAATAATCTGAAACTAGCTGATTGTTCAGACTTAAAGCAATTGCATGTAAGAATATGATATACATGTAAGAAATAATCCAGCAAAATTATGTCAAATGTCAAATGTTTGTTTATAGTGGTCATGCACTTAGCTATACCTAGCTAGTTCACAGGCATGCCACTCAAACTGGGTCTGCCCTCCCGCCCTCCACCCTGGGGCTAAACATTCATTTGTTTAGAAAATGTAAAAATTTAATACAGTGATATCTAAAAATAATAGCAGCAGCCACTAAAGCTGTTAGCCACACCACACCAAATGTTGTTATCTAGCTAGAAAAAGATGTGGATGGTACGCCAAGAATCGAAAACTAGCTGAATGCACCTGTTGGTAGCCAGCTGGGCTCTCTGTACATTCATTTATATTTAGGAGCAATTACAGATAAAAATAGGTATAACCAACCTTTACCAAGAACTTTTCCATTGCCTTTGGTGTTATATCTTTTAACAATGGTGCAGTTTCCCAAATTCCTGCAGCCCTGGCCGATTCTCTTAACACATACTAAAAACAAATAAGCGTTTTAACCCATTGACTTTAAAAGCATAAAAATGTTCAAAATTTCACAGATGTGCTTCGCTGCATGACCGCATGTTCAAATTAATTATGTACGCTAAAGTGAAAGCAAGAGTTTTTCCCTACGAGCTAGAGTTTTGCAGTTATTTTACTGGCCCTGGCTTTGCCAATCGAACTAAAAGCTAAATTCAACTTAAAACTAGTAGTTACCACAGGTTAGAAAGTGCCAGCCATTTCATTTTAAATGCCAAAGAACAATTTCTCCATTTTAGGAATGAAAACAAGACCCTGGAAGTAGGGCTGTCAATAAGATTTGATATAGATGGTGATATTTTGAAAGTAGATGGCTATGGGGGGCGGAGGCCCCCACACATGCAAGGGATCTGGGGGCGGCTGACACGCCCAGCTGGGTACAGGGGCAGAGCCCCGTTGGTGGTCCAGGGGGTCAAGCCCCCAGAAGCAAAATGAATTTAATGTTTTGGTATTGCCAAAAATTGCCTAGCTTCCCTCAGAGAAATTTTAAAAAGTTTCACTTCCTGAAAGGAACAGTACTATTTATGATTAATCAGTTGCTTTGTTTATTTATTCTCAATAAGTTTTGAACTGGATGGCTGATAAAAATTAGTAGGCACCCCCCAAGAAAATTTTGAAATCTAGAGTCTTGCAAATGCCATTTTCCGCCAGGGTTTTCAAGAGGTATTCCCCACCAGAAAGACAATCACAATCGAGAGCAAAAACCTTTTAGGGTTACAGAAGCCTAATACACACACAAAAATTTCACCTACATAGTAACTAACAAAACCGCAGAAACGCGAAAGTGCCAACACGGCATAAGTGATTGAATGTTCTGTAAACAGCTGTGAAATAGCTATGGACCAATTTCACCTAAAATAATACTAAAATGTTCTGTTTGGGGAAGAAAACTGCTGAAATTACTAATAGCTGCGAAGTGCCAGGATATCCTGTAGTTTAACTTCAACTAAACCCAAAGTAGTTCCAGTAATTTCCGGTAAACAATGATTTTATCCTGCTGTGCTACCACGCAAAAGCCATTCCAGTTGAATTGCTAATTAATGATATCAAGTTGTCTTGTGCCAAGGAAACGACACTTTTAGCCAACCTTGTGGTTGAAGTGTTAAAATGTTGAACACTTACCTTTTGGCGTCTTAGAAACAACAGTGAGTTTTCCAGCGAACTCTCTTCGCAGCCATTTTATAAACACACGTGGCTTTTCGGTCACGTGCAATGTCGCACTGAAATTTGTAACAGCACTGAGGGAGGAGTCCTGGTAACTACTCGGTACGCAGCACGGACCCCATTTTTATTGAGAAACCTACTTCCTAAATGTTTTTCTTGAAAGAAAAGCCCGCAATTCGGAAATAAGATGCTTTACTTTTCACTTTCTATTAAGGATATGAATCTGCTGGTCAGACTTGTTTGGTATCGAAACTTTTGGTGTCATTTCGTGAGTGAAGTAGCCGGCGATTTTCGTCAGAGCAACCGGCAATAATCGCCGGCTACTAATGACCGCCTTATTTTAATTTATTATTGATTTAGTTTGTAGATTTGGCTTACAACGCGCCATGATTGTCTGCTCTAATTTCGAGCCCATGATTTTAAGACAAAAAACGTCTTTGTAGGACCGCTAAAGTCCTCTAAAAATACGCTCAGAAAGTCCATCCTCTTTGGTTTATTTGTCCTTAATAACAGTTGAACAATAGGAGTACCAAAATATCTTCAGCGAGGGTAGGAAAGGCAATTGTCCTTACATGTTTTTTACGGCCGACACAGGAAATGGCGGTGGGTTTACGGCCGGTACGGGAGTCAATGTCTTGAATGTAGCAAATACCAAACTCACGGCAAAAAATACTGCAGTAACCCAGAGGTCACATGCTGACTAATAATATCATTTTGCTCCAGGCTTGAAATGGTTTTCAGTGTTTTACTACCGTCTTTCCCGCCATTTTTGCCCCTGCAAATTTGGCGGCAAAACGCAAATGGTTTTCATGATTTTTTTTGTATTAACACATTTTCCTCCTCAAAACGGAAAGCTTAAGTGTATGGATTAACTGAATTTGGAATTTGTTGTGTCTTTGGATTGGGTGTAGAAATAAAATACGACTGGATAAAAGCGACGAAAGCACTGACAATCGAAGTCTAGCGGCAGCGCGCGGGCCTAACATCACTGTCTTTTGCTCCATTATTGCCCCTGCAAAGTTGGCGGGAAAACAACTATAAACGGTTTTCAGCATATTTTTTGTATTAACACATTTTCCTCCTGAAAACGGAAGCTACAGTGTATTGATTAACTGAATTGGAATTTATTGCGACTTTGAATTGGATGTAGAAATAAAATACCACTGGATAAATGCGACGAAAGCACTGACAATCGAAGTCTAGCAGCAGCGCGGGGGCCGACCATTCGAGAAGTCATTCGAGACGCAATATAATAACCTAGGATGCAAATGAATTTGAAGGCGAGACTACAATGGAATTGAACAAAAACCATTCGGAAAATTGGAGCCAATTAAGCAAAGCCAATTTAATGATGAAAGCTTAATAGACCTCGACCCTTCGTACCATTTATAATTTTCACGAAATCCCAAGACACAACTTGGCATGAGGGACAACTGATCATGAGACTGAGTACAACGAACAACAACTAAAAAAAAGAAAAAATACAGAACACTTACAGAAAAGGCCTGTTGTGCTTGGCTTGCACTTTCATTTTTCTTTCTTCTTTGAAACAACTGCTCTGTGGTGAAAGCCTTGGCCGATCCAATATTCCCAAACTCTTCATTATCCTCGCAAACAGCTGCATCCTTCTCGGCCGCTAGGCTTTGCAAGTCTCCGAATGTTGGTAGCGGGTTTCCCTCAGCTTTACTCTTTTGAGCCTCCAGCTGGGCTATGAGACCAGCTAGGAGCTGTTCGACGGTTGACATGTCTTTTGAACTCAGAGGTTATGAATGCTAGTTTTAAAGTTAGTCAAGAAGAGAGCCGCAGCAGTGAAAAAAATAAAACACTTTGAAATAGCCAGGGCTAGGGGTTCAAGTGAGACCTCTAGGTAATCCTCAAAATAAGCGGGAAAATAATCTCACGTGACTAATGACGTTGACTTCCCAGCTCACGTTTCGGGCTTGATCGTTTCGTCTGCCATCACCAACGATGTACTCGTTGGAAACGAGAAGGCGAAGAGATAGGAAAAGAAAACGAAATCTCGTTCTTTGTCATTGCAGTTTATGTAAAGGGACTTATTGTTCAGCTAAAAGAGCCAGTCGACATAAAAATATATTCACTAACAGTACAGATATTGACAGCTCGGAAAGTTCATCTGAGGAATGCACTTTGCCTGATGATGCCGAATCTGGAGGCGCACATTATGTTTCGGAAACATCTAACCCAGCTGCAGAATGTGAACATGAAAAACACGGTCAGGAGGACGAAGTAAACAATATCGAAGAATATGAAGGTATTTTTGAAGGGAGTGGTGAGGAAATGTATTCTCCCATAAACTCATCCGTCGACAGTACTGCCAGTTTAAACTATGATGACCCTCGGTTCAACAGCGATGTCGAAGATCAATCTTCAAGTTCGAATGCTAGCACTGACCATATGATAGATGTTGATTTGGAACCAACATCAGCTGCAAGTGACAGTGATTTGAGCAGTTTGGAAACTGAGTCACGATCAGACGTGGAAACCGATGTTCGTTCCACATTACCGTTGTATGAGGGATCCTCAAAGACCGTCCTCGAAACGCTTGGTGGATATTTTTATTGGTTTTCAAATCACCCTTCTATAAGCAAAAATGCTTTGTCCAGTTTACTGTATCATGAACATTACAATGTGTTACCTGAAGGAAATAACTTGCCATCATCTTATGAGCAAGCTTATGACTTCATAAAACCAAACTTGCTGCCTACGGAATGCTACCATGCATGCCCAAATGACTGTATCTTGTTTCGGAAAACTGATCGTTACGACTATTCTGTTCTAAAGAACTGCCCAAAGTGCAACGGAGATCGTTATACAAGTAATGGTAAGCCGGTTAGGCGTTTTTATTATTATCCCCTTGGTCCACGCTTTAAAAGATTATATGACTGCAGAGAAACTTCGAGTCTATTACAGGAACATTCATTGCGATCAAGAGCCGGTCTAGGAGACTTGATGTATGACATTCATGATTCGCCAACATGGCAAGCGGCATATGCAGAGGGTGGTCCGTTTAAAGGTGATCCCCGTGGAATTTCTCTTCAATTTAGCACAGATGGGGTTAATCCGTTCAGTGTGAATAAGATTTCCTATTCTATGTGGCCCATCATGGTAACTGTACTGAATTTCCCTAAAACTTGTCGTAACAATTTTGAGAATGTGATGCTTTCAGGTATTATTCCTGCAAACAACAAGGAAGAGCCAAAGTCTGTTGATCCGTATATTGAGGTTCTGGTGGATGAGTTATTGGGTTTGTGTGAGACAACATTTTATGATGGCTTCAGAGAAGAGGAATTTCTTTTTCGATTGCAACTGCATAACTATGTCCTTGACTATCCAGGACTGAACAAAGTGTTCTTCTGTGCTGGATCTGGTGCCCTACAGGGATGCATGTGGTGTGATGAAAGAGGTGAGCCGGTTGTTAATTATCAAGCAGGTAATGTTTTTGGGTTATATTCAAAGACCTCCAAATTGTGTAAAAACTTCTCATATCCTGATAAAATGGTCAATAACATTTTTTCATGATCAGCCCGGCTAATTTCGCAGCAAACCGTATGGATCAAAACCCTGATTTAACGATGAACAACTTGTGACGTCATAATATCTGCAATATAAGGATTACAGGTTGTACACACGTTATCATGACACTAGTTGTCTTGCTGAATATATATTTCTGAAATTTTTTTTTTTGATTTGTAAACTTCATTAAATGACTTGTTCTCATAATAAAATTTCCACATAATGCGTGCTCTGACTGGCTGAAACAGCGTGCTTTATTAGAGAACAGAGCATGGCTGATGAAACTTTTACTCCTTTGGAAAATAAAAATTCAGCAAATGTAAGGGGAAATTTGTGGACTCTTTATCATAATTATTAGGAAGCGGTGGAGCACTCAAGAAGTGTGGGAAAACATTTGACTGCCTATTGCGTTTTTTCCTACACCTTAATATTTTCTCATGCTGTAGTACTGCTTCCTGCATGCCTTATAACAGAACAGAGCACAATCAAGGCTAATTTATTTGTTAAATACAAGATTATATTTCATTTACGGTAATTGAGCAGATCATGTGCACAAATCATTATATCAATTTGAATAATGTGGCAGTAGATGTATGTCATTATTGCATAACTGAGTTTTCTGTATGTTGATCTCATGGTGTTTTTCTACTTGCATTCTTTCATCTGCAGGTGAATATGTTTCTGCCTTGGACAAGGTTGTGTATATGAACAACAGACGTTTCTTACCACTTGCACATTCTTTAAGGAAAGCAAGTAAAAAATTTCCAAATGCAAAAGCAGAGAAACTTCCTCCTCCAGACACATTAACCCAAGAAGAAGTAATTCTAAACAGTCTTGCATATGAAAATGCAAAGAACAAAACACAAGCTTCAGGCTTTGCAACAGCCACAGGCAGTAAAGGCTGTCCATGTCTCATGCTTCTTCCTGGACATGACCGAACAAAGCAAGCTTTCCCAGATAGCATGCACCTGATCAAAAATGTGACATGTGAAATGGTGCAGTTAATTTCTGGTTATAAGGATAATGCTAAGGTGAGGGCAGCTGAAAAGAAACTTGGCCGATTCCACGCGAGTTGGATAAAAGAAACACACAATGTATCAGCAGAGACAAGTGGTGAGTACTGTAGTATTTTGTTAGTTACCCTCAGATTTCTAGCACACGTGAACTTCAAGCCATTTTCGTTATCTTGTACTTTTTATATTTACATCTGAATTACTAAAATATAATTAAAGCAGAGTATTTTTACAGTCATCTCATGCACATCTAACTGTGTAAACCCAACACTGTTTTCTTTATTAATTTTTGTCAACTTTGTGACGTTCTTTTAACAGCATTCTGGTGGCTTCCTTTTAGAGTGGCAAATCCAGATTAGAGAACTGGGGGAAACAGATCTAGAATTGCCCCTCACAGGCCCTACATTTTGATTTGCCAGATGCAACAAGAAGCCATCGTAAAGTGCCTGTTTGAAAATATATCAAAAACTAGTTACGAATCTGTTGGATGGCCACGGTTACTTGCACTTCACTGTGAAATTACATGCAGAAATACATGCTTTAAATTGTTGTTGTTGTTGTTGTTTTTTTAAAAAAAGGAAAGACTGGGAAAAAAGGGAAGAAGTCCAAGGAGAAGCTACCCCCTGCACCTTTTGCATTATCTGCTCAAGACATGAAAGCTGCAGACAAGAGAGCTAGCAATGTGCAAGTACCAGTAGGCTATGGTTGGAAGCCTGGACCTCTCTTTCTAAAGTACAGTTACAAGAAATCCCATGACTGGAAATTGGTATGTATATAACAAGTCATTCATGCAGTTATTCTTTAATGTACCATGTTGATGTTAGAATTTTCTGGTGTCATTCAAAATCTTCATGCAGCTGTTATTAGAAACCTTTTATAATTCTTGTAAATTCTTTTTGAATTAATAAATGAAAGCTTGAGCTTTGGCTAATGCTGCCAGCTGCAGACAGAACTTTTAAAACGGTTTTAGCATGTACACTAAAATAACAATGTCTGTTCAGGTTGGATCAAATTTGTTGTAAGCAAAAGAGAAACTCTGTTTTCTTCTTGCATTGTCTGTTTTGTGCGTCACCCATTACTCTATCACGCAACAGTGTCCAAGGAAGTCTAATGACAGAAATATGAATGAGACTGCTTTGCAGTCTGTATGATGATATTCCAGCAAGAACTGAACTAACCTGAGTGAACACAAATTTAATGTATTAGGTTGGTCATAAGCTAGTTATTAATACAGTCATGTAGGGATCGAACTAACATGGTATAAATATGCTCTGTTGATACTTTGTTCTCTCCGTTGACAGCTTTTATGTGATGGCATACTGAAGTTTTGTCTCTTGAACCTCCTGGGGAGTGATCAACGAATCACACTCTTCAAGTTCTTTGATGCGCTGTCTGCACTGTGTGGTGATGTCCAAGACAGGAGAAGATTAGAAATGTTACTGGAAGAAACAAATGTTGCATTGGCTATGATAGAAAGAGATTTTCCTATTAGTGTTCAGGTACAGGTGTATAGTAATTTGTACTTATAAACTGTGTGTACAAAGAGTAGTCTAGTTATATACCTGTTCATAAATTGCCATTTCAAGTCATGTGATCTTACTCTACAAAAAGTTTCTTCAAAATTCAAACAAATTCTCATGAAAATGAGCAAATAATTTTTAGATAAACAAAGAAACAATTTTCTAGAAAATGAAAATGGTCTGAAATGCACAAATATTTGCATACTGAGAAAAAGGTCTATTATTTTCCTGCCTGCTCTTCACACTGTTGTGGCCATTAAGATAGAACAAATCCATATACATGTATGTGCAGATCAGAAGTAGCTCTGGGGTGTGCTCAGTGTATTGTCCCACTGAAAGGATATCAATGATTCTTCAACTACATGCACACTGTTATCTACTGCACTCTCACTATTTCAGTGATGCAAGTGTTAACCTACAGTACATGTATTTCAATAGTAGTAATTTTATAGTAGTAATAGTATAGTAGTAGTAGTAATTTATTTTTTTATTTTTTAATAGCATTGTACTACTTTTTTTAATCAGCTGGACATGTAAACAAGGCAGCTACATCATAATAGCAACCTTTTAATGGTTCATCTAAGCAACAAAATGTTTCAATAATAACTGCAGGCTCAACTGATGAAATAACTGTTTTGTTTTTTTTTTTGCTTTAAAATGATGTACAACAATGTAGTCAGATACATGCTTGCTGTTTACTGAATAGATTTCTCTTATTTTTTCAGACAATCAGCATGCATATCATTCGCCATGTCCTTCCTGGAATCATTTTGCATGGGCCAGTCCACAGCTGGTCCATGTATGTGTATGAGAGAATGAACAGTTGGATTTGTCGAAGAGTTACAAACCGGTGCCACCCAGAGGCCACAGTGATGGAGACATACAGAGTGAGTACCAATAAATTATACCATTTTACAGTTGTGTGCTTGGTACCCGGGCCTTTGTGTGAAAGCAAGGCTGGGGGTGACCTTGGTTTGATACAAACCTTTAAATTCTTTTCTTATGGAAATTATGCTGAAAAAATGCTAGTTTGCATAAGAACAAAGCAACCTTATTTACACAAGAAAGGAAAGAGAGTTTCATCAAAGCAACATCAAGTCCAGCCTCGCTTCCATCAACAACAGTTACTGTAAATAGGTATATTTGGCACCTGTGTTCAGGAAATTTAGTGATCATGTGCCAAGCCATAGTGGATCTAATTCCATTGTGATGGTTGGTCATCAGCCATTGGTTAATTCAAACCTTCATGTACCGGTAATATTGCACAAAGTGCCTTTTTATTAATTTCTGGGAGAAATATTTTATGTGTGGCAACCATTTTATAATTTTGGGTCGCCAAAAGCAAATTTTTGAAAAAAGTCAAGCTTGGAGAACTGTGTATCTGCAGCCAGACTGTTGTATATGTAAGATTTTAGGCAATAGGTTATGAAATTGTGCGGTTGTCATTAGGATCTGAAGCACAATAATGGAAAATGAAATTGTGGTCAATATGTTGCATTCATGCATTTCCCTTTTAGCTGCTATATGTTGGTGAAAAGAAAAAATATGCATAAGTGACCTTTATTGTTTCTGGCCTTTTATCTTAGATCTTTGACTGGTGCCATTTCATGAAAGTAAGTGGTCGCCTAACATTGGATGATCAAAAAGACAGAGAAAACTGCAGTAGTTCTACAATCCCAAGAGCAGATGGAGGCAATTGCAAGTATTTTCGCAAAACAAGAATTGATTCTGTTACTGGAAAATCTTTTACTTTGATTGCAGAAGGTAAAGAAAAGGCAGGGACACTGTCTTGTATCATAGCACTAAAAAGCACTACTGAAAACATGAAATTTGGTAAGGTCTTGTACTTCAGTGATCATGGAGAGGGTGAAGAGGCATTTGAGTCTGCATGCATTGGAATATTCTCAGTTTCGGCACAAGATAAACCTAGTGGCCTATGGTGGGTGGACACCAACACTTCAATTGAAGAGATTGTACCAGTTGATCACATTTCCAAGCCACTCGTTACAGCGAAAGATGATAGTATTTCTAACAAGTTATGGATCCTTAACTTCAGACTTTAGCTGAACCTTTCAGTGTGGCCTGAGAGACTATTTTCATTGCCTATCATTACCATACTTTAATTACATGAACTTAGCCTACTAAATTGAGATACGGTATAAAAATAAGTTTTTCCACATTGGCAAGTATAGCAGTTGGTAATTTCTTTTATTGTGAGGCTGAGGTGGTCCATGGTGCAAAGGAGTATTCTGATAAGTTCCCTGAGCAGTCTGAAGTTTGCTATAATAGGCTGTACTGGCCATGACAAGGTAAAATTTCAAAATATGAAGTACAAGTCTAGACTTTATGATTTTGAAGTGCATGTACTGTATGTGGATATCTAGTGCACTTAGAGCATTACATCAAAGGGCTGTTATTTTGAGAACAAGAAAAAAAATTGATGCATATGAGCATGAGCCAGATAAAAGTGGTGTGCTTTATGCATTGACAGGAAGAAGGACAAAAGTGGGACCATTTTTAATTAATTAAAAGCAATGTTGCAGTGAGAAGTTGCGTCCTGCCTTTACCATGTGGAGAAGTTGTTGTTTCTAGGCTTGTTTTCAAATCTTTGAAACAACTGATCATAACTCCAAAATGTGTTGATTCACTTTTCACTTTTTTTTTGGGAATAGGTAGGATTCAAAATTTTTCCAAATAAGCCAGTTTCTGAGCCCAATTTTTGTTTCCTGAGTTTTCTGAGTGGATGATGTAGATAGAAGAAATTTCATACATCTATTAAGAATAGCTACATTAATGGGTTCCATGAGCACTGTAAATTAAGCTGCTCTTGTGTGTACAAGTTAGCTGTAAAAAATTCAAATACAAGCAAGAGTAATTTTGAGGCAATTACAATTGAAGCTCTGTACTATCATGTTAAAAAAAACACTAGAATTACATGTATAAGTTATATTTAAATTTCATATAACTATGTATAATTAACAACTATCCACCAACATTGAGGCTAATAGTTGTTTTAGTATATACATGTACTGAAACAATGAGATAATACACACCACAAAAAATTAATTTGGATAATTTCTTCACTTGTTATGGATGAAAACCTGGACGCCATTTATTTGCGAGTTGCTCCGAGGTAAATAGCAAAGCATATTTGGAGTTTGACTAGCCAATTAAAGCGTGCTTTCAATGCTATCCACTGTTTTAGTATATACCAATATAAATTATCTTATAACATGATGACTTTGATTGCATAGCCAAGTAAGGTGGGTTATGTAAACTTTGAAACTGGTTGGCATTTTTTTCTAACTTTGTACTTTCATAACCTGACGGAAGCACTTGAAGGAGGTTGGGAGAATTTGGAAGATCATACACTGTAGGTAATCTCATGTTCAGTGTGGCTGTGGTTCACAGCATATTTTGTCATCATTGTTTTCCTGGCATCTGTCCATCTCTGTTGGATCAGAACTAATGAGAAATACAGTTAGGTGTACAGTGGAATCTCTCAGAAGCGGACACCCTCGGGGTCTAAAAAAGGTGTCCATAACTGGGGCTGGCTGCTTACAGGAATGTAAAAATACAGAGTTTGTATGGGAGTTGAAAAAAACGGAATTATTTTTGTGAAGGTGGCTTCCACTTATATGAGAATGTCTCTTACTTCCCTCAGGTTACTGGCAAGGTTTGCGCCAGAAGGGTGTCCAGGAGTACTAGCTCTGTGAATGCCAAGTTTTTTTTTTTTTTTTTTCAAGAAATAAGAAAAAAAATATTTTTTTCTTTTAAGTTCATTGGGAGACTGCTTTCTGGATGCCCACGTTTCAACATCTGGTTGTATAGCCAGTGGTTTTGAATGTGAGTCACTGCAAGAGGGGGATTTAAATCTTGCCAATATCAACCATCCCTCCAATAAATTATTCATCTAAGGCCAGGGACACCAATGCCATTGATAAAATGTGTACATGTTTATATATTCACTGTACTATGCCTTTTATACACAAGCCCTAGGATTTCAAATCCCATGGAAAACAATTTTTCGATTCCGTGCACACCCATCTGTAACTATTTTTTGGTTTCGTTAAAATGCATGGGGACCTGTTTTAAATATTAATAATAATTGATCATTGATTTCAATAAACATCTTGTAAATACTTTAAGAGCTTCAGAGTTTACTTTGGGAGGAAAATATGTGACGACTTCTGTAGAAGTGAGGCAACCTCAGTCTCGACTTCTGAATACCTTGTCGCAGTGTTTGTGTAACGACCACCAAATTTGACAACAACAGAGAATTGATTTGATATCAGACCTTAAAAACGCAAAAGCTCATCATCCTTGCCTGGCAAGAAATCCAAGCCGTTTCTTTTTTGCATCTTAATCGCAAATGGGAAATCTGCAAAGGATTTTTCTGCCATTACCAACGAAAATGCTGTGTTGAAGAGGCGGGTGTAATTTTTCTTTACGGATTCTGTAACACATCGTGTCAAAGTAGGTTGACTTAGTGGTTTGGGTTGGCTCTGAGTATCACTTTCCTTCTTGGAGAATTTGTCTTTGGCCCACTGTGAAGTGATCCACTTTGTATATGCTTATGAGCTAAGTGACTGCATCTACATATTTCAAAATTGCGTCCAGTGAAGGACCACTTACCCCTCTACGAATGGCCTCTTGACGAATTTTGCTGCGTAAAGAAGTGTAGTAATTTTAACTTTGCAAAATAGAGTATTTAAGCGTCAAGTTTTTTCTTTTTTACATTACAATCAGATTTATTCAGATAATCATTTTTGGAGTATGAGACTTTAGAGCATTGCTTTCTATGCCAAATTTCTGCAACGCCCTCTTTCCACGTGCTTCTACAAAATGTCAATTTCAACCCGCCTCCAGTACATGTTGTACAGCGGTTAATTTCGAGCGCAAAAATTTCATCGAGAACGCCATTATGGATCGAAAGCGTGCAATTCTCTACTATATCTGCGATGAACGCCTCGATTTATTAGAAGAACTCAATGAAACAGAGGTTAAGTTGCAAGAGACAATTGCAGCTTTACCAGAAGCCCAAGATTTGTCTGTTGTAATGTCCACTTATCATTCACTGGTGGAGAATATTGAGAACATGCTGAACGACTTGGACGAATTGGAAGTGAGAGTGTTAAAGTCGATGAATTAGTTAGCTATTTTAAAAACGGCTCTTTTAAGAGCCACAACATACACAAAAGATATGACCAACATAACAAGATATCTTCGTTTTGAAATTTTGAGTTTTGCCTGGAAAATTTGAACAGTAACTTACTGGCCGTAATTTTCAATTCATCATTTTCATTAATTCAGTGTCATGTTTTGAGAAAACTTCATAATCTTTAATTTCACAAGCTGTATTATAAAGTAAGTTTAATAAGAAAGGTAATGCCAAAAGGGAAAAGAACATTTCAGTCAAAAACGGAGAAGGAAATGACAAAATGCTTGAAAAAGTCGCATAAACAGATCGGCTAATTCATAGATCGAACTAAGATTCATTCTCACGTGAAATGTTCGCTGAAAATCTTGCATTTCAACAAAGCGATCTGGCGCTCATCGTCAATTGAAATCATCACTGAAAGACCACCTCTTAAATGTTTTTAAACTTACAGAGTCATATTTTTTCTTTTTGGCGGCGGAAGCCATAATGATAGAACGGAGAAAGAAACACGTGGGCCACAAGTACCGTGCAATGCACTTTGGGAATGATGATACAAGATGGCGGTCAGGACGAAACATTTTTTTCGTGCAGAAGCAGGGTCAACTATTAGTTAGAATGAGAGTGGGAAAAACTCACATAAAGTGATTTTGATCACTGCGCTGAATATTTAACTGGGAAACTCTTTCGGTTCCGTTATTTTAACCATACGGTAAAGGCGCGGTACCGCCGGAAACCATCGTTACCGTGAAATCCGAGGGCTTGGATACACTGGATAACTGTTTGTTGTGGATTATTACAGGGTTGGGTAGTTTCATGGGGCCGATCGGCTTGCAGGGTTTCACAATTTAAGCTAATTTATAATTATCACAGGCAGGTTTCACATTGCTGACTTTCACAGGGTTGACTGTATTTTCACAGGGTTGACTGTAGTTTCACATGGTTGACCGAGGTTTCCCAGGGTACTGTAAAGTTAATAAGATTCACTGCTCACATTTCACTGGGCCTTTCACAGGGTGCGCAAGAATTTCACATGATGCTTCTCAGATCACATTTTCAGTTAAAATTTTCACAGCATATTTCACAGTATTGAATTCTTTATCATTTTTTGTACCACAAATATATTTTTATTTCACAGGATGTTTCACATAGTAAATTAGGTTCACATGGTTTTCACATGCTCTTCACATGCTTTTCACAGGGCTTGTCCTAGTAGTGTTACCTGAGTGAATGCTTTCATGCTAATTCATTTTCTCACTTTCAATATCTATAAATACCGGTATGCCTTTCAGTTATTTCTAATTTATTCATTTGACATTGATGACATGAAGTCGTCAAAACGTCATGTTATTTTACTATCGTTAATTTTCTTGCTGATGTGTTTATCTAAATTTTTTTTTATCAGAACTTTATGGTAATATCTAATAATAAATTACACTCTCACCATCAATAGCTTTTTCCTGTACAACTTTTTCCTTCTCTTCGCACTCCTCTTTAGTATTTGCAGCCTTTTTTGTTCCATTATCCTTTGCCGAGTCAGGCTTATTCTTGGCTGTTACATTACTTTGACCTTTCTTCTTCATCTCCTTCCTTCCTTTCTCCTTGTTCTCTTGCTTTACTTCAGCTCCTTTATGATTTTTTGGCTGGGTCCCTTCTTGTTTCTGCTGTAGCTTTCTTATCCATGATGGTCGAACCTCTGCAGTGCTACCCTCTTTCTAAATTTACAGAATTGTTTGGGTAACAGAAAACAGAAGATAGTGTCAGCCTGTATAAATGCATACACTGCAGGTAGGTAATTAATACATTCGCAAATTTATGCTGTGATCACTTATCTTATTCCAAAACCAATGTGTCACTGGCTGGACAAATCATTGCCAAATTTTTGAAGCTTTCTTAACTGTTTACTGATCAGTATGTGTAGCTTAATAGTCAACTTTCATTATTATTAGTAACAAATAATAATTTGTGACTTATAATTTTCACATTTAACAAACCTTGGTTTTTCCTTGTTGAATTTTTCCCTTGATTTTTGCAGTTTTCCCCACAGCGCTTGCTGCATTTGAGAGCTTTTCAAACATCTCTGGATCGCTCATCCTTTCTAATTCAGCTTCTAGAAAAAAAGATCAGGAGATTGACTTAGAAACCCAATGGCATTGATGATAAGACATGATGACACATAGCATCTCTATTTATTAAAATTGAAGCTCTCTATAACAGTTACCATGGGAACAGAGTTTACTGACCGTTGTGGCCATGCATTGTTGGGAGGCTAATATAAGAGCATATCTCTCAACTGGGACAAAAATATGCGATGCCACTCTTAGACTAGTGAGGTGGTCGCTGTGGGGAGGTGGACGTCAGTGCAGGTTTGACTGTACATAACTGAACGACAGTAGCTAGCTAATAACTTACTATGATCATAGACTATAACTAATGTTCCTACTCTAAATTATTATTTCTTATGTTATCCCAGTGCTCTCAAATAAGATTTGAAGTAGGTCACCTACTTCAAATCTTGTCTCTGAGGTGGTTATCCTGGTGCAGCATCCAAAAGAGAACAAAACAAGAGAGATCCTTAATCAGGCCGATTTTTGAAAACTAATCAAAAGTTAACAATATAAAGCTGGAGAAAGGTAAATAAATTAAGGACGGTTCTTCTTCTGGAGATTCACAAAAGAATACCCACTGGAGCACTATCGGATCCTGAGACTTACTGATTCAAACACTGGCATACCAGTTGAGAATACAAAGACTATGGCACCTACACATAAAGTTAAACTGAAGAATTCAGAGTACTAAAACTGACCATTTATTCCATCTGCAACAAATGGATGCCTTAGCAAATAAGGCCAAGTGAGTCTTTTGTTAGGGTCTTTGGTTAAAAGGCCTTGGAGAAAGCTCTGAAAAATACATGGTCAACAATAATATTATTAACCACTTGTCTTTAACAACCTCATTACTAGACAGGGTTCGTACAATTATGACCCATCAAAATTCCATGACTTTCCATGACTTTTTCCATGACTTTTTGAAATATTCCATGACCTAAGTTAAGCTACTGCCCTCCGGCAGTAGTGTCAAAACAATCATTTATTCAGCTGAAATTACATTTGATTTTTGGACTCGCCAGTTAATTTTTCAACTTTGGATCTTAATGCCTTTCATTCATAGAAAACATACTGATTTTCCATGACTTTCCATGACCTACACCTAAATTTCAGGACTTTCCAGGCCTGGAAAATGAAATTGTAAAATTCCATGACTTTCCAGGTTTTCCATGACCTGTACGAACCCTGCTAGAGATTACGAATCAAGCAGTGGCATTATCTTTGTCACCCCTCTCTCAACCTCCATACTCTGACAGTTTACTTTCACTACCTATCCCCACACCACCATACCTCTACCAGCACACACATCTAAAAATCCTCCCAACCCCACCCCCATAGCTTCATCATTTGAACTGTACATGGTATGACCTGAGCCATGGTCGAGAACCTAGAGCTTTTCAAATATGCCAACCAAATCTACAGTTGTATTAAACAAAAGGAAAGGAGAAGAGAAAAGAGGACAGTACCTGCAGTCGAGTATATAGGGGAGGATGGATCAAACTAACACTAATACAGACAAGAAGAACAAAGAATACATGTACATGCAGTGATCCATCTGCCCGCGCATCCTGCATCTCAGACTCATAAATCTCTGAAAAGATGCACAAATTTAGTCTCACATGCATCCATTTAGATGCAAAATACTACAATTATAATTATTGTGATCATAGCTTGTCTTTTCCTCTCTTGACAGGACATCTGACAGGATTCGGTGAAATGGAACAGGATATTTAGCTAACATCTGCATCCGCATAATCACAGCATTTTTCCACATAAAAAATTGTGCCATATAAGCGATAAAGCAGCTTCCTTACAACCCCAAAAGTAAAAATTTTGAAGTGATCAAAGAAGCTTTTCTCCTAAAACAGTGACCAAAACACGCCACTTCGCTGTGACGAATTTTTAACCTTCAGGCCTTTGACCGAAGAGCCTAGAAACTAGTTTCCATGAAATTGCCTGGTCACAAAGCTACGAATGTTCCACGAATACAGCAATGCATTCTGCACAGGAAATGAGCTACATTGTAAATGCTGTATGGGATTCACTCTTTTGTTTGAGGACTCACAGGTATAGTGTGTATTTGGGTGTGTGAGTCCCTGGACTCACTCTTGCCTATTTCTAGATAGATCACTGACATGTATTTACTGTAAATTAACCCACCTGAAAATCAGGGCTCATGTTCTCAGGCCACTTGACAGTATCCTAATAATGACATAGTAACAATCACTGAATGATTAAACCTCAGAATAACGATCAACCTAACATTATATGGCATGATTATCATAAAAGAGTAATAACAAGACCAAAATGAGATTAATTTAGAGAATCAATATTACCTCTCAGTGATTGAAACTAAATTTTAACAGTGCTGGTCATTCAGGTGAGTGACTCTCAAAATGCACTTGCCCAATGGAATTTTCACTCACCAAGAAAAATGCCTCCCTCTCCAAAAAATTCTCCGCAATGATTCACGAACCATAATGCTTTTCATTTGTGTCTTGTAATCATGGATGCCCAGCTTGCCATTTTATGTTAAGCAGTTCTTGTTCTGGTCCATTTACCATTAGTAATAGTAATACCAATAGTATATGAAAATGAGGAAAATGGGAAAGTGCCAAATTGTAGCAATAAGAAAGTGTTCAACACTTTCTTATTGCTACAATTTGGCACTTTCCCATTTTCCTT
>JAHPZR010004503.1:37500-107500 GCA_019787425.1 Platygyra sinensis
AATTTTTATAACAATTTTATATCCTTGACGGATAAAATAGAAGCGGGGGCAGATTTAGTGTGAACTATTACTAGTTGTACTTTTACATTCAGCACAATGCAAGAGGTAAACAGCAAACTAATTTGGTCCATGCACAGTAATCATGATTAAAAAGGGTGGTGTCACCCTTCTCAAGCAAGTTCGCTTGGTAGCTGATGGTTAACTAAAGAAAAAACTTATAATTGCATCAATTATTATGATACTAAGGCCTTGGATGTATCACTTTGATAAGGGACTAAATGGAGTGTAGAGACAGAAGGAAAAGTAGGAAACCTCCAAAAAAAATTCCAGTTTTAAAAAGTTTTTTTTTTTTGCTTCCCTTTGATGATGGACTGATCTTCCTCTACATGAAAGTTGTTCCTCTGACTAACACTCTTGGAGATAATAATTCAAAATAAAAACTTAAACTTAGATATGTATTTACTTGTACCTTTATTGATGTCAATACAAGGGTGTTGATACTCATGGCTCTTGCAAATCTAACAAGGTTAAAATTATAATACTGTCATTAAAATAACAGAGACAGTGTACTGTAAAATTAAACTTACTGTAGTTATGAAATTAAGAATATTATTAACAGTACTGGCCTGTTGTTTTCAATCTGGTTTTGATTAACAATTCTAAATGGAACATTAGTATTACTTAACAATGGAAATATTAAATAGAACCTACTGTTAGATCCACTTGTGAATATTACATTACACCACGCAAATGAAGTTCCTGTAGTTTCTCTACATACTATATCCTTATTACCCAAAATCACAGAGCTTGACTACTCCACCCTTTCCAAGGAGGATGTTTTGTGGTTTCATGTCTCTGTGAAGAATCCTGTGGGAGTGCAAATAGTACAAGGCCTTGACAAGTTGGCAGGCAATCTTTCTGACCTGAAAATTCCAAAGATTAGAAAGTCATTTGCCAACAGTGGTGTACATTGTACATGTCTACAGAACAATGTCTCAGAAGTCTACTTAGTAAGATACAGTGGGTTTTAAATGGTTGATGCATGGGACTCAACTACATGTAGTCTACGTTTGAGTGCTAGCTAGGGTCAAGTATAGTAATCTTGGGAAAGATCATTAACTTTCATGGTGCTTCAGTTTTCTCAGTACTAAAATATGTTCCTCAATGACTAGCAAAGTGTTGACGATGTAGTGGTATGTGTCATTAAGGGCCACACACCAGGCAAATCGACCCGCCATGAAGATGATTTTCCTGCCTGGTTTAACCATCTAGGGGCAGGTTTGTCTTATAAAGAAGTTCAGTTTAAAAAAAATTGCCCGGCTGTGAAAACCAAATACCCTCCTATTGAAAATGTTTAGTTAATAAAACCCCTGATGATGGCTTAAGGGAGAAATAGAAGGTTTACCTGCAGTGACCATTAGTAGATCTAGAAGATTTCTATCATTTCTTACTTAAGAAATAAAAAGCATGTTCTGTGTTTCTATCAACTTAAAGTTTTAGTATAAATCTACTAGCGTTCTATCTCGAATGCTGTTCTCTGATTGGCTACGCTACTCAGTATCTATTCTGTGATAGATGGTGAGTAGTTTCTTGGCGTTTTCGAAGTGTTGAGAAGAGGATTTAGATTAAGTTTTGAATGACTAGTAGATTTATACTAAAACAATTAGATTATTCGCTCTCGATTTCTATCGCGCGATAGAAATCTCGAGCTCACAATCTAATTGTTAAATAGAAACATGAGTGGAAATTTGGGAGAATGAGAAATGCGGTGGGAGCATGGGCTGTAGGAAAGTGTTTCCACAGCTTTTTTGAGTTCTCCCAAACTTTCATGAGTGTTTCTATAACTCAATAGAAACATGGTGAAAATGTTTTCTTTTTCTTTTAGAAAACACCACGATGAAAAAAAAAAAAGGAATTAAAAACAACTTGTCTACTTTGATCATCAAAATGTAAATTCTCTTTGCTTGTGCCATCATTATGTCATCAGCTCGTGCTAGTTCTGTGTTGCTATCAAGTTGTAGAAACCCACCTTTCAACCAATCAGCACATGCCTTTTCTCAAGACTGTTTTCTAATTAACAATTAGACTACAAGCCCGAGTTTTCTACGAGCAGATAGTCAACGAGGTGCACCCAAGTTGACTATCGCTCGTGACAGTCCCTATATAGGATGCTTAATATCAACCAAGCTAAATATATAAACCTAAGAATAAATTGTTTTTAAAAAAAGAGACAACTCTGTTACCTGCTGTTCTGGAAGGGAACCATCATCTTCTAATACCTGGAATAATTCTCCTTCAGCATATTCTGTTACAACACAAACCTGTTTTACAAGAAATCATTGAAACAATCATGTTACCTATGACAACCGGGTATATAAATTAAAAAAAACACCTTTATTTTCCTGTTATATTGACTAAATTCCAAAACTTTGTTATGTGAATAGTGGTTATTTCCCTTCCTTCTTGTACTACTGTTTTGAATTAATAACACAAGAATCATTTCTTTTGATTTTCAGATTAAATTACTGAATGGGTATAAGGAGAAGGGACTGACTTTGATGTGGTTTGATTTGTTCATAGTATCATGTGCAATTACAATAATCATGACAAAATTGTCTCAACAGAAGGCCCATTATTCATATAACTGTTATAACTGTTATTATACACTGCACGAGGGAGATGCAGTGGTCTCATGGTTTGTGTGCTCAACACCCAATCAACCCACCTAGGTTCAAGCTCCAGACTGGGACATTGTTTTGTGTTTTTAGAGTACACACCCAATAGGCCATTTCCGAGTTCTCTTGTGACTCTGCTTCAAACCGAGTCTAAGTGCGAAACCTTTCATATGAAAATGAGTTCTGCATGCAGTTTCGTTTTTAAGCAAATCAAAGTCATTTTCATAAGAATGGTTTCACACTTAGACTCGCTTTGAAACAGAGGCACAAGTGAACTCGGAAATGGCCTATTGTGCCAGTGCCTCTTTCCACCCAGATATACAAACGAGAGACCCTAGGAACGAGGTTAATATAAATGGATGCTGGAAAGATAAATGCTTGGGGTACTCCTGTGATGGAGTACATGTAGCATCCCATCTAGGGGGGAGTAGAAATACTCCTGTAGTCCGTAGGCATTAACTTGTATGTAGACTTTCCCTTTTTATTATTATGTTCTGCAGACCTCATATGCAGCATACCTCTTTAGGTGTTTCAAAGGAGTCCAGTAATTTGATGATGTTTTCATGCTCTAGGTTCCTCATGATGTCAATTTCCCTCTGTAAATTTTTCAGCTCTTTTTCAGATCTGCCAACTTTAGGAATGAATTTTAATGCAACAACCTAAAAAAAATGTGATATTCCAAATGAAAAATTTTATAATAATTGAGTGTAAAGTTGACAGTTACTTGTGATAATTTCGTGGCTAGTCTTACGAAGCTCGTTTTGTCCCGGCCAAGGGACTCATCAGAGACCTTTCTGCTTGGCAAACTCATTGGGCATCGTGCCCAAAGTCCCGTTCGCTAACAAAATGATGACAGCAGTCTCGCAAGTTGGCCTGTCAGATTTGCTAATTAATATAGCTTGATTGCTAATTGGGATGGAAGTAATGCACCTATCAATGTCAAGCTGGCAGGGGAGAAGGGGGGGGGGGGGGTGGTGGAGGCAGGGCATAGGACGGGGACTTGACATTGTCCAAAAAATTGCTGTAAAATTCCCTACCCCAGGCAAAAATGTGAGGTCAAATATAACTGAAATTCCCCACCCCAGGAAATGATTTGTGGTCAAATGTTTGCAAAAATTCAAACATCCCTACCCCCAGGACAGCAAGATAATTCAAATGCCCTACCCCCGGGCCAAAGCGATCGATCAAATCCCTGCCCTATGCCCTGCCTCCCCCACCCCCAACCCGCCGGTTTGACATTGATAGGTGCATATGGTATCTTTTTTTTTGGATTAAATTTAATACAGAATAGTTTGGAACTATGTTTCGGCCAAACGCTATTTAGTATATGGAATCCTTGTTGGAAGTTACCTTAAAGAGAGTAAAGGTTGCATGTTGATAGCATTTTTACGGATCAAAAAACACACACACTTGGCAGATCAGAGCTATATACAACTGGACGCCTTTCGTTAGTTTAGCTAAATCAAGTTTGTATCGACATCTTTTTCCACCCGGTGTTTGACAATAGAATTCATGTACCTGATCTACAGCTATTAAATCTACGATCAACCCATCTTTTTAGCGGTCAAACTTTCAATCCTCCAACATGCAGATGTAAGCTGCTCACCTGTCCGCTGTATTTCTTCCTTCCTTTGTAAACTTTTCCGAACGAACCCTCTCCGATTAGCTCTAAAATGTGATAACGCTCCATTTTCTAAACAAAAATTGTGACTCTATTCTATTTCCCTGAGCTTTTTCCTGATGTATAGACTGCAAAACAACATCGCTCCTAATTTCACAGTCAAACATTGCCGCCATTTTTGAACGAAAAAAACACACAGGAACACACACAGGAACTGGAAACGAAGTTGACTTGACAACTCGGAGTAAGCTAAGAAGGAGAGGGTAGGTAAAATTAATGATTCCACGCGACCTAAATAATTTGAAGTTGTAAATACAGCGGCTAAGTATCTAATAAGATGGACAGGAAAACAGTAGAAAGCCATCTCACCAGCCTCCACCCTCTACTACACACAACTCACTGTTCAGAGTTTTTGCATAAATTAATTCTTTTTTATAACTTGTTGCCACAAGTCACTTCACTCAAAAAGTGAGGCTCATAATTTCAGAGTCCACTGCAGCCTCTTTTGGTATGAAATTTGTGCACTGTAGACTTGACCTGACATGATAAGGTTTGAGTAATGACACTCCAGTGTTGACAGGGGAGGCTTGTTGAAAGCCAAACACTGATCCAGGAGCCCATCATCCATCATCTCCTGACTGATCTCTCCATAGGGTGGGGTAGGGAGAGGGCTACAAAGTTTGCCTACCAAAACTCTCAATTAAAATCCCCTTTATGACCGTGACTCAGGCTTATAGCCGACCAAACAACATTTTTTTTTATTAGGTCATGAAACAATACATAAATTATAAAACAAGACCCCTATCTCTTGAAAGGTTACCAGAACCAAGGGAAAGTTCATTTAATATGACAAGGGGGGGGATCAAGATATTGAGGGGGGCTCCAAAAATTTTTACACACCCAAAGGGGGGGCTCCGAAAAAATTGTTGGGCTAGGAGAGGGGCTCTGAAATTTTTACTACCAAAGGGGGGGGGGGGGGGGGGGTTTCCTAAAAAAACTGAACCGCTAGCGAGGGGGGCTGCTAAAATTTCAAGCTTCAAGTTTCAAAATCTTCATCCCCCCCACTTGTCATATTAAATGAACTTTCCCCAAGGAAAGTACAGATCTGAAAGAGGGACTGGGCTACTCTTTCAATCAAGTAACTTTGAGTAGCCTAGCTTCAAGGTTTTCCTAGGCTCAATTTCCATCACTCTGATGCATGTGTGGTCTTTGTTCCTCCCAACCTTACCAACTTCCCTGATCCTGTCCGCTGAACTATCCAGACATCTTGGTCTCTCAGTAAAGCTACTAGGCCTTTATGCTGCAATCCTTTAAGGAATCAGTCTACAAGTTTCTAGAATGCAACTGCAAGCTAACCAATCTCGTTCCCAGAGTCCATGTCTCTCGGTCAGCACCAATATACACAGCTCTGGAATAATCAATTTCTAGAACTATGACAATTGGCTACGGGATTTATCAAACTGCTCATACGTAAATAGCCTACAAATGCAGGCTTGTTTTCAGCCATCACTTGGTTCCCCCAAAATAAATTCTTTTCGGCCAAACCAAGTAACAGCAGGAAATGTGTCTGTGTTCGCAAGCTAACGTGTAAACTGCCGTAAGTAAAACTGCTTGAAAAACACGAGAACACGTTAGAGCAAGCGAGAATTTCAAATGAATATGGTGCAGAAAACTCCAACTAAACTTGTAAACAAGAAAATTTGTTGCTGCTTCTGTAAACTCTTAGGTTCTACTGATCACCCCATTTCATTTTTCAGTGAAAAGTCCCAAAGGGAAGTGATAAAGGATACAATGAAACTACTGGCCATGTTGTAAGCCAAGGCACTCATGCACTGGTCTAGAAATTTGATTACTCTAGAGCTCCGTGAGCTCCACAAAATTATGCCAGACAAAATTCTATAGCAGTGCTCTGACTGGTTGAAACTAACAAAGGCAACCTCACAAGTGCAGCTGTGAGTTCAGGAAAGAAGCACAGCTTTGTTCCCCGAACAGCAACTGCAAATCAAACCTAAAGTTTTCCTACCCAATGCCATCTACTGAATCTTACATTGTTTTGATAAAGATGAAATTTTTTTATTGTCACAAGCACGGGACAAAGACAACATCCGAGTCCCAACAGTATTCCAAACAATGACTTCTCACCTGCCGGCATTCTAACCACTGAGCTACCACGACTCGAGGTGAGCTAAGCCATTACCCAAGTTCATATACGACAACCATCCCACAAACTGCTAAGATCTATTGGCAATATCAAAAGTTTCACGTGTGTAAGATAATGGAAGATGGCAAATTTTCAGCTCAGTAATAAAGGAGAAAGGTGAAATTTTGTTTCATCAGATTGTTTTGACAGCAACAATTGAGCTGCAAGCTGATTTGTACAAAACTTTAGGGCATGTAACAAGTACACTATACTCAGAAAAGTCACTGTCAACAGTTTTATTTTTTAAGCTTCACAAGTTACACAGCACAATTAAATCTAAAATGCACAACATATATTGGTGGAAAAGGCATTACACACAAACGGTTTTAACCTTTCCAACAAATATTAATACTTTTGCTGAAAAGTTCATCACAACATTTTCAGAAGATCCTTTTCTAGGAGATCACATGTGTCTGAAGAACTGATAAAAGAATAATAAATATATGCAGTAAACTTATCAAGGGGTAAAAATTCTTTTTACAATGAACACAATTTTCATAATGGTCATCAAAAAGCAAATAGACCTCCCGCATTCCGACAAACAAATGCCGTTGAATAGAGGTCAACATGGACAAAAATACAGCAATGTATAGAAATGTCCACCTCAACCTCTTGCTCTGTTTCCACTGTTCATGCACAGTGTTGCATGTGGACTACGGGAGAGGTCTATTCCTCCCATTCAAAAATTCAAAAATTTTACTGGACATGGGAGGAACTTGGAAATGTCCTAGGCTAAGAATATCATTTATCACTTACAGTTGCATAAAAATTGATACAAATCATAATGTTAATATGTTTCAAGCTATAGTCTACAGACGAAAAATTAACTTGGACTTTTAAAACAACTCAGGAAGATCAACACGACAAGTTCAAAGCTGCTCATCTATGAGCAAAAGTGTTTCTTCACAGTGTAGAATTCCTCAGCTCTCAGAAAATCTGCAATTAACAAGACAGAATTGTGACATGGTCTGACAGGCCAAAACAATAAACATACCGGTATGTCGCATGTATGCAGTCCATAAGTTTATAGCATGCATGGCACAATTAAAAAAAATCCAGACTCCTATTTTACGATAGCAACACTGAAAGTAGAAAACTACTTGTCCAACTTGGGTGGGAGGATTCCATTTTCAACATTTGCAAAGCACACTTTTGCAATTATCAATAATGAATTGAAATAATTAAGTTAGTTGACACTATTGTGTACTACTGATCTCACTAGTGATCACTTGGAGATAACAAGGGCTAGCAGTATTAGAATTAAAATTACAATTCAATAAAGTTTATCAGAAGCATTTCTGATTTTATCTCTTAACTTAACAAAGCACCTATTCAATTTAAAACAGAGTATTGTTAATTCAAGCCCTCTTATCTCCAAAAATGTAAAGTTATGTTAATTAAGGAAGACCTGTGGTTGTGTTTCAGTACCTTGTTTGGTGGCCAGACACTTAGAAACGCCTTGGGCTGCGAGATCGGCTTCGGCCCCCCCTGGACTGCCACCTTCAGAAATGAAAATACACATTAGGTAAGAAAATTATTATTGTGAAGCTCTGTTCAAACATTCCTAGACTCAGGAAACTAATGCAAAGTTCTGAACACGGACGGGCCATTCATACAAGTTAGCAGTGCACACATACCTGTCCTGATCAGGAGACCGTCCCCTCCTACGTGGTGGTGACCTAAAGAGGAGAACAAAAAAAAGATTAAGTACCATCGACATAAAACTGCAGTCTTCTCAAAAATTTATCATAGTGATAAATGTGTTACACAATTTACAAGCTTGTGATGTCATAACTGGTGTGGTATCTAGCTTTTGCACAAAATAATTATTTTGCAATGTCTCCTGATGCATTCATCATAATTATAACTTCCGAGTATTTTCATAGGTTAATCCCGCCATTAAATCAATCTTGGTTAATGTGTTAAGGAACAAATTCCTTTCTTGGAAATTTTTATTATAGCACTTGTGTGTATATTCAATCACTGAAAGTAGATTTCAACATGTAAATAACAATAATACAACATTTGATTTGTTATTAAAAATAGAAAATAAATCTGAGAACTTTGAATGGTCCTTTGAAACTTAATTATTATAAGCAATTGAACTACGTTAACCACTACCTGCAGATGCTAAAGCAGAAGAGGAAAACTGGGTTTCCTTGTTAAAGAAAGTTGATGTGTTGAATCACATGCTGAAGTGGAAAACTAAAGATGGCTGGGGAATGATGACATTCGAGGAGAGGTGTGCATGTTGTTCTCTGACAATGCACATCGATGGCTGCACTTGGGCAACATTTGAGTGATGCAGAGTGACTTTCCGGGTCCATACATATCAGTATCCGAGAGTACAAAATCGGGGTGTGGTGTTGATTTTATAAATGAAGGGAGGTAGAGTTGGTTGAAAAAGTTGTTGGCAGGTAGACGAAATTTGGAGGTTGATTGATTGGACCTGGTCGTGTGTTGATGTTTTGCTGAACATCTTGAACTACTGGTAATTTTGATGGAGTTCAAAGGAGAGCTTAAACCTCAACACCTTGCTTAGCTTGCAACCATAAAAATGTGGCAAAGATGCGAGGACGAGGTATGGATGAACCTAAAGAATAACCCAAACAATTACTTTGGTGTCAAAATTAAAGACTATGGCAACACGGTAAACACTATCTTTTCCAAACAGAAATAATAAGATACAAATAAACATGTCTACATGCACTACACAATATTGTCAGCACTAGAATCTAACAATGCAGTTTAAGTACTAAATCTAACCGAAAATTGCTGCTACTTCCCTGCATTCATCACATAACTTCTGTCAGTGAGTATTGTCATCTGCAACAGCTAATATCTTTAACTACAGGTGTTGCAAGACAAGTTACAGTAAACACCCGCGTATAGGCCTCACCATTTTGCTCGCAATTTTTGTATCAAATGGGAAGGCGGCTTATCTGTGCGAACATCTGTATACCATGTCATAAATTTGCATAAATTAACACTTTTCAGCTAAAATTTTCCAGTCTGTATAGACCTGTGTAGCAAAATAATAAGAACTCCATAAAACTTTACCACAGTACGCATTGATTGCTTTTGCGAGTTTGGTGTCTCCAAAAAGAGCTGTTTTTGTGTGAGCTTACATAATGATTAAACCTTCATTAAAAGAGGTTTTATCCGGTTTAATGTTGCCTTTCTTGAGCAGGTGAAAGTCACTCAGCAGGGAATCTCCATTCTGCCACAAAGTTGTTTACAGTGTAGACAATGGCCACTCACTTCAACAGAAATTGATCCACCACGAGCGAGAAAATACCATGCTATTCTCGAGTATTCACGTGGTAAATGGCCAAACGTTTCTTCACCGTTCAATAGTTTGATGGCAAATTTGTCAAATTAATCATTGATCTCTCTTTGAGCAAATAAATGTCTTTGAATTAAGAAAACATTGATGTGTCTTGTCCTGTACTAAAAATCTACTCAATTCCAGTATTCCATCTCCTGATCAAATGCCTGGTTACTAAGTTAGAAACAAACCAGAACATCAGGTGTTGTATATAAATTCTATAAGAAATGGACAGCAATGAAAAATACTGGATTAAAAATGCAAGAGAAAGATCAAATTTATGTCTTACCTGGATTTTTTTCATACTATTAGAGAGCTTAAAGTATAAGTAAGAATTTAAGTATTCTCTGTTTCAAATGCTAGTGAGTTCATACGCAGGTTTATGCATGCAGGAAACTTCAACAATGAATGTACATGCAAGACCATCTTTCTCAAGACTCCACTTTTGATTTATTTTAATTTCTTTCTAAAATTGTTTTCCAAAATTTAAGTTGCCAAACTCTGGGTGCGGCTTATCTGCGAGTGCAGCTTGTACTCTGGTGTTTACTGTAACCATAAGTCAAAAATTGTCTCTGTATTGCGAACTCAAAAATTCCTAGAAGACGTGAATTGATTACTAAGAAAAACATATGCTATGGTAAATGTATATTTCTCATTAAAAGCAGTAATAAGAATAAATGTTTCAACCTTGAATCAATGCAATTCTTAGTCACTTTGATTAAAATATTGTCCTAAAGAATGTGGGCAATGAAGACTCAAATGGCAGAATAACCCACCTATAAGGTGATCGTGATCTGTTATCATATCTGTCATCACGTCGCCCACCACCATAGCGATCACCACGGTAACCTCCTCCACCACCACCACCTCGGCCACGACCTCCACGATGTCGGGACATTTCCACTCTAACTTCCATTCCACAGATGGTCTTCCCGTCTAGGGCTTTGATGGCATCTTCTGCATCACGCAGATCTTCAAATTCTACAAAAGCAAAGCCAGGAGGATTACGGGCCACCCAAACGTCATGAAGTGGCCCATACCTCTCAAACTCTTTCTCTATTTCTTCTTTCTTTCCTTGATCACCAAGCCCTCCAACATACACCTTGGGATATGGTGCTTGACCTCTTGACATCTGAAAACAATTGTCATTATAGAGAATTTTATGACATTTCTGCCTGTAATAGGCAAATAACTTTTTTCCAAAACTTAATCTTACACATTTTGTGTATCGCAAAGTTAAAACACTAGGTAGAAGATTGTAATGTATTCACCAAGTTTGAAGGATGTAGCTTGGCTAGATGACACTCAATTAAATTTTGCTAATTTTCAATACATTCATCTGTTATTTTTTTCGCAAAATGAGTCTATCCAGCAAAATTTGCATACAAATGTATATGGAAAATTAGCCAAGCTACATCCTTTAAACTTGGTAAGACTAACTGCAATCGCTTGCATTTTGCACTCAATATTATTAGATTTGCCTCATAGTAACACACTTATTAGTTCTGTAAATCAACAAGCATGCATGCTTTTTCTCTCGGATAAGCTTATGCTTTGTGGCTTCACAAGATTTCGAACTGGAGTCGACAGAAAGTTAAGTTTTGACGTAAATCTGACAGTCTAAATGTGACAGTGCAAGTAGGTACTATCTTTTGCCAGGAGAATCGAAGCGGATGATCTAAAAGGTTAATCTCACTAATACATAATTGAACTTGTGTTTTTTCTGTACGATCAAACCACGTCAATTTTCACCACGCACGTGGACAAAGCAATGTTTCATTCGATTTCTAACATCACCAATTTACGTGAAGAAAAAGCAAAGCAAGCATTTCAAGTTCCTTGACAAGTTACAAGATATACTAAACGCAAATTTGTTCAATGAGCTAATTCCGTGGTCGCTTCAAATACTGCGACGAGTCGCCATGTTGAAATCTGCCGTGTTGAAAAACTCGTTGCCTAGCCAATTTAAATAACAGATTTCGACGCTTATGCCCCTTAAACCGTTAATATTAACAAAAAGGAACAAAATCATAAGTGCACTTTACCTTAACACACAGCTTTAGATCTCCAAAGAGCTCCCAAACAGTTTCAATAGCACAGCTAGCGTCAAAATGACCTTGCCCAACAGAACGCGCTTTCTTCACATGTGCTATTCCCAGGCGTGCGCGGCCTATAAAACACCCATACGAGGCTAGGCAAAAAGGAGTTTTCAGCCCCGCCCCTGGGCTAAGCTTGAGGGAGATTATTCTAAGAGGAATTATAATTTTAATTGCCAAATTATTTATCTATTGTGATCATTGCGACACAACATCCTAAAAGATAGAATAACGACCGCATTTGGTTTAAAAAGGACCCGACACTTTCTAATATATCCGACCCTCTGATGTTCCGCTCATGGAAGAGGGCGCGGCTTCTTTGGGGGTCGGCAACCCTTTGCCGAAAAAAAAGTAAAGCATTCAAGCAAGTTTTACGATTTTTAATCTGTAAACGGAAGCATCAGCACTTAAAGCTAACGAAGTTCAGTTTAAAATGTCAAGGTCTCCATGATTTTTCCAATCAAGGTCAAGAATCTGTATGTCGGGTGTCGGCAGCGCGTCTTCGAATAATCCCGGTGTTTTTTTTAGGGTTTTGACGTTTATTGAACAGTTCAAGGGCCGCATTTATTAATATTTTACTTGAAAAGTGCGACAGTTATTCCGTGGTATTCTATTGTTGTTGGTGATTCCGTCATTAAACCGCTATATAGTGTATGGAACCTTGGTACCTTGCCGTTTGATTGTCACATGTTTATGGATACAGGATCGGAGGGGACGTGGAGCCGCGTAGCACCCGTGAAACAGTAATGATAATATTTTTTTCGTTATATTTTGGGTGCCGGAAGTAGGCAATACTGCCAAAACCAAAAAATAATTATAATCATGGATGTTTATTGATGTCCACGTCGAGAAGATTTGTAGCAAAGCTTTTCGTGGGCTTTAAAACAATCGACAGATAAGGAAATATCTTACATCGGAAACAGCAAAGACATTGGTTCCGCGTACCTTCGTTACCTCGCACCTTGACTACTGTAATTCACTTCTCTTCGGTCTTCCTCATGACACCAACTTGATCGTCTTTAGAAGATTCTGAATGATATATACTTTTACAAATATCCCGCTCTTTAGAACACCCAATCAAATAATGGAAACTTGGCGCGTGCTTTTGAAAATTTAAATTTCAAATTAAGGCACGAGGAAGCACTTACAGCATGGATAGTAGAAGAATGGATTGGAAACTAGCTCGCGTCACCGGTTCCAACATGGTGGAAATTCGTGACGTCACCGTCTCAAGTGAGCGACACTTCAATTTTTGCAACAATGTATAATGAAGTGACCAAAATATAGATATTGAAGCTTTTTTTTTGTAGGAGTGAGACGACGACGATTTGGCAGAACTTTTAGAAGACGACAATTCTTTTTACTGAAGCCAGCCTGACCCCTGATCGGAAGACAGCAATCTAAAGGCGCGTTCGTTTGGGATATTCCGGAATAAGAGACATAAGAATATATAGAGTGACTAGAGTATGTGCAAGGTGACGTCATAAAATTCTCAGCTCTAAACTAAGGAGCCGCTAAAGGTTATATCATCATCAGACACAAGAGGAACTGGAAACCAGCCTATTTTGAATTTCGAAGTTATATATCGCCGTGCGAAAAATATACACTTATCTCGTAATTTTCAGCCATTTTAGGAGTTTAAGTATTACGAAAAGTGCTTGTGTAAATGTTCGGTTCAGAAAATCAGTCGACTAGATAGCCAAAGTAAATTCCAGATGTTAGCACTATTTACCGTCCGTCATATTGGAGGACCAAGGAGGTCTTCAAACATGGCGACACAATACTAAGCTCTACAATTTTGCTCGAATTATTTCGACGTATATCTCAACTTTGGGACAACACGCACACCTTAAACGTGGAGAACTGTCTTCTTTATTTCAGTATCGTCTACAATATTACAATTTCTTGACTTTATCCACTGCATGATTTTTGATTTTATTTTTTAATGCGGCTATTTTGCTGTCCAGAATATATTCCGGTTATTCTGCTCCTGGGAGCAGAATACCAGGAATGGAAATCCAGGTACTCCGGAATGAGAAGAGCTCCCAAACAAACGCTTACCCGCATTATCCCACTGAATTATTCCTATTCCGGACTGATCCCAAACGAACGCGCCCTGAAACTCTTTGTAAACCTGCTATACTTTCGGGTGAGGGAGTGGTCGTATCTAAAAGGATATGGAGCAAACAAAATTGGAAGTTAGAAAATGCAGCTTAGCGCAAAGTCCTACGAATTACACGGAAAGAACAGCATGAGAAAAACTCTGATTTCCTCCAGCGCCATTAACATCGATGAGTAATTTTCTAGCGCCATTAACGTTATTAGCATCGATAAGTGATCGATAATTTTCTCCTGCAAAAATTCGCTACAAGTTACTATCCATGATTGAAGCAAAAAATGGACACAAAAGATCAAAACTGTGCCTTGCAACATTGAACTGTTACTATTTCTTACCTACTGGCTTTTTAATATTAAAAACCTACGATTTGTTTCCTATTCCCCGCTTTCTTAAACAGTTGGGACAGTTTTTATACTTTAAACCTGCTTACCGTTTCCATTTTCGCTACAAGTTTTGAGCATCTGCTTATGGTGCCAGGAATGTTATTTGAAATTTACCTTATCACGTGGATAGATAAATAGCGTACGTAGCGTGTGGATAGACAGCGTGCGGCGTCGTGGCAACGCTGGCAAAAGTTAGTCCGGTCCCTGAACTCTCCTTTCTTCCCGCCCCATATAGGGGCTGAACCCGGGCGGGCGAAGAAGAGTCCAGGATAACTTGCATGCGCATGCTCAGAACAAACCAATCAAAAATAACTAGGTCCCAACCACGCCGCTCGCGTCAATGTGTCTCGCAATGCTTTTTTCAGCTCGCGCTCTGAAAGAAAACATTTTCTTTGACGTTGATATTGTCGTAAAAAACATAAAAACGTAAAAATCGAAATATGGTTTATCGTGGTCTGTACTCTTATCGACAACGAGTACGCATCATTACTCTTTTCCCAAACATGTTTTCGTATTGTCTCTGTATGTTGAGCGATTTTGCAAAAGTTTTTGAAAGGAAAGTCTAAAGCCCTGGTCAAACGGCGCGTGATAGTCGATGATAGTTGATTCTCCCCTAACTATCTCCAACTATCACCAACTATCATTAACATGGTCAAACGGCCAAAGAAGATCGTGATAGCTGACGATAGTTCACCGGCAGTCGCGCAAGCAAAGTCATGAGAGCAGCGAGTCCCAAGCTTTTCCACGTAAAAATGAATATACTAAATGGCGTCCGTAAGACAAACTTGTAAAAGTATGATTTTTCGCGACGAAAGAGGACGGCACCATTTTTTCTGACCGCTATCGGGCCAGTGTTTGCCAAAACAGCTGACCGAAAAAAACTATCATCAACTATCATACGCGTGGTCAACGAGACAAACTATCATGGACTATCATGAAGAATTTGAACAAGCTCAAACTGAATGATAGTTGATGATAGTCATGATAGCGCATGATAGTTGGTGGTCAAACGGAAGCGCGCGCTCAACTATCATCCACTATCATCGACTATCATGAGCCGGTTTGACCAGGGCTTAACGGGTACAAGTAGCTCATTTGCATAATGTAGCGCGTGCACTTTCAAGTCCGAGTCGCTGTTTCAATTGTCAACAAATCTTGGCAAAGATTTCTTTCGTTATCTTTGATATTGTGATAAAAAAAACAAATCGCATGTGGTTTAGCGTGGCACTGGTGAAATTCCACTGATTTGGAATTAATTGACATGTTTTTAATCAATCTGAATGGAGAATTGTTGCTTGTATATTACTATTCAGAAAATTGCGCCACAAGCCAAATCTGGAAAGTACTTCCAAATATGGTTTTTTCCCCCCGATTTGGGGGAAAAAAATGGCGGCGTTCTGAGCATGCGCATGCAAGTTATCCTGGACTCTTTCTTTCGCCCGCGCGGGTTCAGCCCCTATATGGGGCGGGAAGAAAGGAGAGTTCAGGGACTGGACTATGCAAAAGTAGGAAGCCAACAGCTTCACACGCACGGCGCTTCAAGCATAAAGGGATGTGTGTGGTCGACATGGGTGCGAGGTGTTGGAAAATGTGGCCATGTTAAATGAGACTGATGCGCAAATATATACATTAGCCTTGTGCGGATATAAATTTACTTGGCGCAATTTTATTTTAATTTTGCTGCAAGGGTAAAAAAATTTGCTCTGTGCATAGATATAGTGTCTTCGCCGCGCACAAATTTGCTGCGCGTACACTATAGGAACACAACCACATTTCATTTCATTTTAATTCAGTTTTTTATTTGCCATTGAATCAGATAAAAGAAAAGAAAAAATAATAAAACACAATACACTAGGAAATTTATAGTAACTTAAAGACCATAGGCTACACATGTTTAAGGTGGTAATGACAAGGAAGCCTATGTAGAAGACGGGGTCTTTTGAACTATAGGCTTCCTTTATGGAAATAGAATATAGAAAAGAAACCAGGCAACTCTTCATTCATGGTCAGTATAGCTAGCGATGTGGGTCCCGGGCGCGTGCGCCCAACGACGATGACGAAATTGCACAACATAGCAGCCATACTACCAACTCATGCAGCCTTGGTTTAAAGCGCACATGTAATCTTTGATCATTAAGCTTTCTGAAAATGAATATTTTGCCATGATTTGGAATTGATTCTTAGCCATGAAAAAATTTTGAAAAAAAAAAAAACAAATGGCGTGTACCCCCTCCTTAAATCTGCTGCGCGCATGTCTTAGTAAGGTCATGGATTGTAGACTACTAAAGCCATTTTTAAGACTTTCGAAAAAAGCGCTTAAAATAGAAGTGCTTACAGTTAAAGATGTTTAATGCGATAGCTGTCATAGACATCACAAGACTCGTCGCAAGGCTGATTTCCGTTTCGTAAACGGTCGATGCCATTTTTAATGGTCGATCCCACTATTGGTATCCAAGTCTTTCAGAATGGACGATGCTATATCTGCTTTAGTTTAGGTCTGGACAAGGTAGAACCTGGTTATAATTTGTTGGTGGAGTTAAAATTCACTCACCAAATGCTTAATTGTTCATATTCACACTGGTTTGCTTGCGGTTAGCGAAAGTCGCATCACGTTTTATAATTAAAGTTTGCAGAAATTTGGCGCATCAACCAGGTAGTGTAGTGTTACAAGAGGGATGTTAGGAAACAGAGGTTCCGGGTTCGACACCAGGTGGTTATTTACATAGTTTCCTTTTTCTTTAATTTGGTAGAGAAAAATTTGTTGTTAGTTAAAAAAAAATTTCGTGTAGCTAAAATGGCATCGACCGTTTACGAATCGGACACGCTACCGTTGGATGTTACTAAAATGAGGGATGGGAATGGGAATGAGAATGGGGAATGGGGAATAGAAATGAGAAATTGAAAATGGGAGAATGTTTTCTTTTGTATCAACTTTTTATGATGGGGAATAATTTTTGTTTTTTAGCAGCGATTATCGATATCCACGTTCTGCATCAAAAAAAAGGATATGATAACGGGAGAAGTCACCCTGCCTTGTTTCTGTCGGATTTCGCTTCATGTAGCGTAATCCGACAGAAACAAGGCAGGGTGACTTCTCCCGTTATCATATCCTTTTTTTTGATGCAGAACGTGGATATCGATAATCGCTGCTAAAAAACAAAAATTATTCCCCATCATAAAAAGTTGATACAAAAGAAAACATTCTCCCATTTTCAATTTCTCATTTCTATTCCCCATTCCCCATTCTCATTCCCATTCCCATCCCTCATTTTAGTAACATCCAACGGTAGCGTGTCCGATTCGTAAACGGTCGATGCCATTTTAGCTACACGAAATTTTTTTTTAACTAACAACAAATTTTTCTCTACCAAATTAAAGAAAAAGGAAACTATGTAAATAACCACCTGGTGTCGAACCCGGAACCTCTGTTTCCTAACATCCCTCTTGTAACACTACACTACCTGGTTGATGCGCCAAATTTCTGCAAACTTTAATTATAAAACGTGATGCGACTTTCGCTAACCGCAAGCAAACCAGTGTGAATATGAACAATTAAGCATTTGGTGAGTGAATTTTAACTCCACCAACAAATTATAACCAGGTTCTACCTTGTCCAGACCTAAACTAAAGCAGATATAGCATCGTCCATTCTGAAAGACTTGGATACCAATAGTGGGATCGACCATTAAAAATGGCATCGACCGTTTACGAAACGGAAATCAGCCTTGCGACGAGTCTTGTGATGTCTATGACAGCTATCGCATTAAACATCTTTAACTGTAAGCACTTCTATTTTAAGCGCTTTTTTCGAAAGTCTTAAAAATGGCTTTAGTAGTCTACAATCCATGACCTTACTAAGACATGCGCGCAGCAGATTTAAGGAGGGGGTACACGCCATTTGTTTTTTTTTTTTTCAAAATTTTTTCATGGCTAAGAATCAATTCCAAATCATGGCAAAATATTCATTTTCAGAAAGCTTAATGATCAAAGATTACATGTGCGCTTTAAACCAAGGCTGCATGAGTTGGTAGTATGGCTGCTATGTTGTGCAATTTCGTCATCGTCGTTGGGCGCACGCGCCCGGGACCCACATCGCTAGCTATACTGACCATGAATGAAGAGTTGCCTGGTTTTCTTTTCTATATTCTATTTCCATAAAGGAAGCCTATAGTTCAAAAGACCCCGTCTTCTACATAGGCTTCCTTGTCATTACCACCTTAAACATGTGTAGCCTATGGTCTTTAAGTTACTATAAATTTCTAGTGTATTGTGTTTTATTATTTTTTCTTTTCTTTTATCTGGTCAATGGCAAATAAAAAACTGAATTAAAAATTAAATGAAATGTGGTTGTGTTCGTATAGTATGCGCGCAGCCAAATTTGTGCGCGGCGAAGACACTATATCTATGCACAGAGCAAATTTTTTACCCTTGCAGCAAAATTAAAATAAAATTGCGCCAAGTAAATTTATATCCGCACAAGGCTAATGTATATATTTGCGCATCAGTCTCATTTAACATGGCCACATTTTCCAACACCTCGCACCCATGTCGACCACACACATCCCTTTATGCTTGAAGCGCCGTGCGTGTGAAGCTGTTGGCTTCCTACTTTTGCATAGTCCAGTCCCTGAACTCTCCTTTCTTCCCGCCCCATATAGGGGCTGAACCCGCGCGGGCGAAAGAAAGAGTCCAGGATAACTTGCATGCGCATGCTCAGAACGCCGCCATTTTTTTCCCCCAAATCGGGGGAAAAACCATATTTGGAAGTACTTTCCAGATTTGGCTTGTGGCGCAATTTTCTGAATAGTAATATACAAGCAACAATTCTCCATTCAGATTGATTAAAAACATGTCAATTAATTCCAAATCAGTGGAATTTCACCAGTGCCACGCTAAACCACATGCGATTTGTTTTTTTATCACAATATCAAAGATAACGAAAGAAATCTTTGCCAAGATTTGTTGACAATTGAAACAGCGACTCGGACTTGAAAGTGCACGCGCTACATTATGCAAATGAGCTACTTGTACCCGTTAAGCCCTGGTCAAACCGGCTCATGATAGTCGATGATAGTGGATGATAGTTGAGCGCGCGCTTCCGTTTGACCACCAACTATCATGCGCTATCATTGACTATCATCAACTATCATTCAGTTTGAGCTTGTTCAAATTCTTCATGATAGTCATGATAGTTTGTTCTCGTTTGACCACGCGTATGATAGTTGATGATAGTTTTTCGGTCAGCTGTTTTGGCAAACACTGGCCCGATAGCGGTCAGAAAAAATGGTGCCGTCCTCTTTCGTCGCGAAAAATCATACTTTTACAAGTTTGTCTTACGGACGCCATTTAGTATATTCATTTTTACGTGGAAAAGCTTGGGACTCGCTGCTCTCATGACTTTGCTTGCGCGACTGCCGGTGAACTATCGTCAGCTATCACGATCTTCTTTGGCCGTTTGACCATGTTAATGATAGTTGGTGATAGTTGGAGATAGTTAGGGGAGAATCAACTATCATCGACTATCACGCGCCGTTTGACCAGGGCTTTAGACTTTCCTTTCAAAAACTTTTGCAAAATCGCTCAACATACAGAGACAATACGAAAACATGTTTGGGAAAAGAGTAATGATGCGTACTCGTTGTCGATAAGAGTACAGACCACGATAAACCATATTTCGATTTTTACGTTTTTATGTTTTTTACGACAATATCAACGTCAAAGAAAATGTTTTCTTTCAGAGCGCGAGCTGAAAAAAGCATTGCGAGACACATTGACGCGAGCGGCGTGGTTGGGACCTAGTTATTTTTGATTGGTTTGTTCTGAGCATGCGCATGCAAGTTATCCTGGACTCTTCTTCGCCCGCCCGGGTTCAGCCCCTATATGGGGCGGGAAGAAAGGAGAGTTCAGGGACCGGACTAACTTTTGCCAGCGTTGCCACGAAGCCGCACGCTGTCTATCCACACGCTACAGCTATTTATCTATCCACGTGATAAGGTAAATTTCAAATAACATTCCTGGCACCATAAGCAGATGCGCAAAACTTGTAGCGAAAATGGCAACGGTAAGCAGGTTTAAAGTATAAGAACTGTCCCAACTGTTTAAGAAAGCGGGGAATAGGAAACAAATTGTAGGTTTTTAATATTAAAAAGCCAGGAGGTAAGAAATAGTAACAGTTCAATGTTGCAAGGCACAGTTTTGATCTTTTGCGTCCATTTTTTGCTTCAATCATGGATAGTAACTTGTAGCGAATTTTTGCAGGAGAAAATTATCGATCACTTATCGATGTTAATAACGTTAATGGCGCTAGAAAATTACTCATCGATGTTAATGGCGCTGGAGGAAATTAGAGTTTTTCTCATGCTGTTCTTTCCGTGTAATTCGTAGGACTTTGCGCTAAGCTGCATTTTCTAACTTCCAATTTTCTTTGCTCCATGTACCTTTTAGATACGACCACTCCCTCACCCGAAAGTATAGCAGGTTTACAAAGAGTTTTAGGGCGCGTTCGTTTGGGATCAGTCCGGAATAGGAATAATTCAGTGGAATAATGCGGATAAGCGTTTGTTTGGGAGCTCTTCTCATTCCGGAGTACCTGGATTTCCATTCCTGGTATTCTGCTCCCCGGAGCAGAATAGCTAGCCGGAATAAATTCTGGACAGCAAAATAGCCGCATTAAAAAATAAAATCAAAAACCATGCAGTGGATAAAGTCAAGAAATTGTAATATTGTAGACGATAAATAAAGAAGACAGTTCTCCACGTTTAAGGTGTGCGTGTTGTCCCAAAGTTGAGATATACGTCGAAATAATTCAACGCAAAATTGTAGAGCTTAGTATTGTGTCGCCATGTTTGAAGACCTCCTTGGTCCTCCAATATGACGGACGGTAAATAGTGCTAACATCTGGAACTTACTTTGGCTATCTAGTCGACTGATTTTCTGAACCGAATATTTACACAAGCCCTTTTCCTTATACTTAAACTCCTAAAATGGCTGAAAATTACGAGATAAGTGTATATTTTTCGACAAACGTTATCTTATCTTTATGTCACGCATCTTATCTTATCTTAACGTTATCTTATCTTTATGTCACGCACGGCGATATGTAACTTCGAAATTCAAAATGCGCTGGTTTCCAAACGGAGGACGCTATTGAGCTGGAAAGTTGTAAACAGGTATAAATTTAGTGCCTCTTGTGTCTGATGAGGATAAAACCTTTAGCGGCTCTTTATTTTAGAGCTGAGAATTTCATGACGTCACCTTGCACATACTCTAGTCACTCTGTATATTCTTATGTCTCTTATTCCGGAATATCCCAAACGAACGCGCCTTTAGATTGCTGTCTTCCGATCAGGGGTCAGGCTGGCTTCAGTAAAAAGAATTGTCGTCTTCTAAAAGTTCTGCCAAATCGTCGTCGTCTCACTCCTACAAAAAAAGCTTCAATATCTATAGTTTGGTCACTTCATTGTACATTGCTGCAAAAATTGAAGTGTCGCTCACTTGAGACGGTGACGTCACGAATTTCCACCATGTTGGAACCGGTGACGCGAGCTAGTTTCCAATCCATTCTTCTACTATCCATGCTGTAAGTGCTTCCTCGTGCCTTAATTTGAAATTTAAATTTTCAAAAGCACGCGCCAAGTTTCCATTATTTGATTGGGTGTTCTAAAGAGCGGGATATTTGTAAAAGTATATATCATTCAGAATCTTCTAAAGACGATCAAGTTGGTGTCATGAGGAAGACCGAAGAGAAGTGAATTACAGTAGTCAAGGTGCGAGGTAACGAAGGTACGCGGAACCAATGTCTTTGCTGTTTCCGATGTAAGATATTTCCTTATCTGTCGATTGTTTTAAAGCCCACGAAAAGCTTTGCTACAAATCTTCTCGACGTGGACATCAATAAACATCCATGATTATAATTATTTTTTGGTTTTGGCAGTATTGCCTACTTCCGGCACCCAAAATATAACGAAAAAAATATTATCATTACTGTTTCACGGGTGCTACGCGGCTCCACGTCCCCTCCGATCCTGTATCCATAAACATGTGACAATCAAACGGCAAGGTACCAAGGTTCCATACACTATATAGCGGTTTAATGACGGAATCACCAACAACAATAGAATACCACGGAATAACTGTCGCACTTTTCAAGTAAAATATTAATAAATGCGGCCCTTGAACTGTTCAATAAACGTCAAAACCCTAAAAAAAACACCGGGATTATTCGAAGACGCGCTGCCGACACCCGACATACAGATTCTTGACCTTGATTGGAAAAATCATGGAGACCTTGACATTTTAAACTGAACTTCGTTAGCTTTAAGTGCTGATGCTTCCGTTTACAGATTAAAAATCGTAAAACTTGCTTGAATGCTTTACTTTTTTTTCGGCAAAGGGTTGCCGACCCCAAAGAAGCCGCGCCCTCTTCCATGAGCGGAACATCAGAGGGTCGGATATATTAGAAAGTGTCGGGTCCTTTTTAAACCAAATGCGGTCGTTATTCTATCTTTTAGAATGTTGTGTCGCAATGATCACAATAGATAAATAATTTAGCAATTAAAATTATAATTCCTCTTAGAATAATCTCCCTCAAGCTTAGCCCAGGGGCGGGGCTGAAACTCCTTTTTGCCTAGCCTCGTATGGGTGTTTTATAGGCCGCGCACGCCTGGGAATAGCACATGTGAAGAAAGCGCGTTCTGTTGGGCAAGGTCATTTTGACGCTAGCTGTGCTATTGAAACTGTTTGGGAGCTCTTTGGAGATCTAAAGCTGTGTGTTAAGGTAAAGTGCACTTATGATTTTGTTCCTTTTTGTTAATATTAACGGTTTAAGGGGCATAAGCGTCGAAATCTGTTATTTAAATTGGCTAGGCAACGAGTTTTTCAACACGGCAGATTTCAACATGGCGACTCGTCGCAGTATTTGAAGCGACCACGGAATTAGCTCATTGAACAAATTTGCGTTTAGTATATCTTGTAACTTGTCAAGGAACTTGAAATGCTTGCTTTGCTTTTTCTTCACGTAAATTGGTGATGTTAGAAATCGAATGAAACATTGCTTTGTCCACGTGCGTGGTGAAAATTGACGTGGTTTGATCGTACAGAAAAAACACAAGTTCAATTATGTATTAGTGAGATTAACCTTTTAGATCATCCGCTTCGATTCTCCTGGCAAAAGATAGTACCTACTTGCACTGTCACATTTAGACTGTCAGATTTACGTCAAAACTTAACTTTCTGTCGACTCCAGTTCGAAATCTTGTGAAGCCACAGAGCATAAGCTTATCCGAGAGAAAAAGCATGCATGCTTGTTGATTTACAGAACTAATAAGTGTGTTACTATGAGGCAAATCTAATAATATTGAGTGCAAAATGCAAGCGATTGCAGTTAGTCTTACCAAGTTTAAAGGATGTAGCTTGGCTAATTTTCCATATACATTTGTATGCAAATTTTGCTGGATAGACTCATTTTGCGAAAAAAATAACAGATGAATGTATTGAAAATTAGCAAAATTTAATTGAGTGTCATCTAGCCAAGCTACATCCTTCAAACTTGGTGAATACATTACAATCTTCTACCTAGTGTTTTAACTTTGCGATACACAAAATGTGTAAGATTAAGTTTTGGAAAAAAGTTATTTGCCTATTACAGGCAGAAATGTCATAAAATTCTCTATAATGACAATTGTTTTCAGATGTCAAGAGGTCAAGCACCATATCCCAAGGTGTATGTTGGAGGGCTTGGTGATCAAGGAAAGAAAGAAGAAATAGAGAAAGAGTTTGGGAGAATGTTTTCTTTTGCATCAACTTTTTATGATGTGGAATAATTTTTGTTTTTTAGCAGCGATTATCGATATCCACGTTCTGCACCAAAAAAAAGGATATGATAACGGGAGAAGTCACCCTGCCTTGTTTCTTTGATTTCGCTACCTGAAGCTAAGAAAGTATTGAAAAGAAACCATGATCTGCCTCATTTTCTCTTGAACTTGCTAATTTGTAACAAAAATAATTTTGGTGAACCCCAAAACTCGGGGCCTCTGTTGGTGTCCGGCCACATTCTGAGGACGCGATTAAAATATTGTGAGCATCAGTAAAAGCCGCATACACGCGCAACCAATTTATGCAAATTACCACTTGAAACCTGGCAAATCTACTATCTGCTTGGCGTTGATTGTAAAAGTAGAATTTTCTTTTTACACGATTTTGAAGTTTTCGTTGCAGCCACTATTATAGTTTGTTAAGTGTAGCTGTGAAATTGTGTCTGATCACAGTTTCTCTACAAATTAAAACTTTACTATTGCAAACCAAATTTTAGTCCTTTCTTCAACTAGTGGTAACTCAAAAATGTATTATAATTATTAGAAACCATTTTGCGCAGTAATTTTTAGTAAGAATTTCACTAAAACAATGAGATTATTTGCTCTCAATGTCTTTGAGGTGACAGTTGATTTGGCCTTCAGCCTCGTCAACTAACCATTTCTTAAGATTGATTCAAAAGCTATTTTATGTACACTTGCACATTATTAAATTAGGAGTTTCAAAGAAAACACTATGATACCTCTAAGTGCCTGACCTTTTCCGAATCCAAATAAATGCTCAACTTCAAGCGACAAACAAGCCTACAGCTGGTTGCCATTTTGGAACAACTGTCATTTATTAGTTTTGGAAATGGTTAAGTTTTGGTTTGTACAGAAACTGTGATCAGACGCAACTTACTAGCTAAGGGTATATGTTGCTCCACATCACCAAAATCATATTTTTCTCTACCTGGCTTCGATAGAAACTGCTTTAGCAAAGCGTCCTTGTGTTTTTTGCATTGTAAATTCGATCAAGCTTTTGTCTCTTGAGCTCCTTGGTCCGTTCTAACATCACATTGCAATGTACCTGTTTCCGCGCACTTGGCCGCAGGCACAAACGTTGTTGAAGACAGTACAGGGTAACCCCGTTAAGATAATAACTGTAATAGCGAGCTGATCGTATTTAGTAATTACGGGATGGTCGTAAGACAAGGTTTACTGGGGTGTGGACAAAACGTGGGGTAGGCCATGGCCTACCCTGTGGCCTACTCTATGTTCTCTTCCGGTTGCCGCCCGCTGGTTTGTTTTTGGTCCGTGTTGGAAGTAATAACTTTTTTGAAGCCGACTTACAGGCCATAATGTAGGCGACAATTAAAACCGGCTCTACGTCAGTGTCTGAATCTGAAAAAGTTGAGCTCTTTTCTCTCCTTTGCCTTCGGCCATGTTTTCTTTTGTAATGGTTGCTGTTGATTTTTTGGGCTCGTAAGCGTAAGCGGCTCCTTGAAAAATCGCGCGAGGAAGTCATAATTCAAATCAAAACAAGGAAAATCTTTACTTTGGTCAGGTCTTCGCTTCGTAAACATAAACTATGGCTTTAAAATAATTGTTTCTAAGTTTGCCCCGCTGCTTTGTAAAGCTACGCGTTCCTACAATTTTTAAATTTTAGAGCCACCAGATTTTTATAAATTACTACATGCATGCTTCTTTATACTCTGTACTTTTTAAATTATTGCCTGTATTTTTAAATTTATATCCTGTATTTTTAAATCTTATCTTCTATTGTTAAATTATCTCGATGCCTTGTATATTACATTTTTAGTCCTGGGCCCCTCTGGATATCAGCCTCGTTGCGGAAAGGGCCACCCTGGTAAAATAAAGTCTACCTATCGGGTCAGCCTCGCTTTCAAGTCGCAATTCTACTCTGAACACCTCGCCTTGATAACCAATCAGATGGCGAGTTTTCCCGGCTAAGTGATTCTATTTATTATTTGCTACTATTATCATTTAGTACAACCTAGACCGCTGACTCCTCGGAGTCCAACCGCGTTCACAGGGCCGGCTTTTCCCTTGCAAGGCGCCGGAAAAAAAGTCAAAAGGGCAAGGCCCTGGGTACGAGGCTGCCTGGAGTCTTTTGACAATTAGAAAAGCCTGGAGACGATGCCTTGTACAAAAGAATATCTACTACTTTGAACGAGCGATGTGGCACCATCTCGGAAAGGTTGCGCTAGATTCAGCAGTGTCAGCAGCAGTTAGCACAACAGTAAAGGTGGGCATCGAAGCAGTGGCATCAAAGAAGCGTCAAGATGTCCAGCCGAGACAAAGTACACCTCAGCAAGTACATTACCATTACTCCATCACCGATGATAGCGATGCCAAATGGAAGCTGGAAAACATGTCAACAAAAGATCTCCTGGTAGGCATCAGATTCTTTAATGACGGCTTTCTGCGTCTTTGTCAAGTATTTGGCGAGGGAGCAATTAACGTTAACGAGGGGAAAATAAAATCAATAGCTTCATCTAAAGAGAAAGTGGCGCCCGGAAGTAGCGGCCATTTAACCATCTCCCCCTCAACGGCTTGGCTGGATGCAATATTTCTCTTTAAGGGTCTAAACGAGTTGGATGATTCGGCTGTAAGAGCACTGTCAGATGCGAAGGAAAGATTCAAAGATGCTGCAAGACAAGCAACTAAAGCCTTTTGTAATGAGGCCCTCAGCGCAGGAGAGCGAGTTTTGGCTCTGCGATGTCGGGTCGCAGCGTCGTTGTTAGAGAAAATAGACGACCCGGTAGACGCATTGGGAAGCTGTAAATTGTACCTTGAAGAGCTGCACGCCATGCGTGAAGTAAGGGAAAGTTTTAAGAAAAGAGGAGGTTCGCAAAGTATCCAGGCGGATGTCCGTGACCTGAATAGCTTTTTGTGCGATGTCACGCAACTGGTTGGTAACGTTGGAGGGCTTCTCAGCTGGCCCTGCGTCGTTGTGGTAGAAAGACGCATCGATCCCTTGCATCACGTAGAAATGATGTCAAAGCATTACTGTTCGTCAAGGTCATTCGGCCAGGAGGGAACTGACAAACATAGGTTGAATTTTGCCTGGAGTATAGCGTCAAACACACGAGGCGATTTCATTGTACCGGACGGTGTTGATCGCAACATTAAATTCTTCGATAGCAACGGCAAGTTCCAGTTCTGTCTGGATCCCTTCGTAAATGAGTCGAGGTCTGCGGAATACGAAGACGAGGTCTGGAATGTAGCCACTGATCAGCATGACAACATCTATGTCCTGACGCTGCAGAGAGATAATGGTGTCGCTATTTCAAGTAAAGTGTACATGTTTGACAAAGATTGTCGTCGAATTCAGAAGCTCGACTTGCGAGAGGGTTTCCGAGGTTTTTCGCTGGCAGTGGACGACTCCAATCGAGTATTTGTTATGGGAGGGTCGTTTTCAAATCTTGATAATACTATAGTAGCAGTGTACAACCATTGGAGTGGATTTGTGCAGAGCTTTGGAAATAAACACTTGAAAAAAGCACAGGATATCACGGTGGCCGACGAAGGCCGTATAATGGTTTTGAACGGCGAAACAGATCCATTCGTTCTGGTATTCAGTGTTGATGGAAAACTACTTCACAACTTTAAAGTTACACCATCGCTTCCAGATAGCGGTATTGCCATGACGTTTCACAAGACAAGCGAAACTGTGCTGGTTGCCTCTCTTCAGCCAGACAACCGCGTTAAGGTTTCAATGTACCAAACAGATGGTCATCTAGTACGTGTCATCCAGTTCAAAGACAAGGGAGGACCATTCATCACAGGAGTAACGGCCACTGCAAAGGGGCACATTGCAGTACCAGGACAAAATACAGTTCTCTTTTGTTAGAGAAGAGGAGGAACGTTTTGACTGTCAGCAATCATTTGTTAACCCATGGGAAAACAAGTGTTCTTCGTAACTCAAACAATGACAGCTGAGTAGATAACTCATTAAACGAATCACTAAAAATGACTGACTGACTGACAGACAGACAGACTGACAGACAGACACACTGACTGACTGACAGACTGACTGACAGACTGACTGACTGACTGACAGAGTGACTGACTGACAGACTGACTGACTGACAGACTGACTGACTGACAGAGTGACTGACTGACTGACTGACTGACAGACTGACTGACAGAGTGACTGACTGACTGACAGAGTGACTGACTGACTGACTGACAGAGTGACTGACTGAGACTGACTGACAGACTGACTGACAGAGTGACTGACTGACAGACTGACTGACTGACAGACTGACTGACTGACAGACTGACTGACTGACAGACTGACTGACTGACAGACTGACTGACTGACAGACTGACTGACTGACAGACTGACTGACTGACAGACTGACTGACTGACTGACTGACAGACTGAATGAATGAATGAGCGAGTGAGTGAATGCAAGAATGAGTAAATGAATGAGTGAATGAATGAATGAATGAATAACTGAACGGTTGAAAAAATGAATGAATGAATGAATCAATCAATCAATAACAAATGAATCAATCAATAAGGAATGAATGAACGGATGAATGAATGCATGTTTGAGCAAAAAATACAGTTCTCTTTTGTTAGAGAAGAGGAGGAACGTTTTGACTGTCAGCAATCATTTGTTAACCCATGGGAAAACAAGTGTTCTTCGTAACTCAAACAATGACAGCTGAGTAGATAACTCATTAAACGAATCACTAAAAATGACTGACTGACTGACAGACAGACAGACTGACAGACAGACACACTGACTGACTGACAGACTGACTGACAGACTGACTGACTGACTGACAGAGTGACTGACTGACAGACTGACTGACTGACTGACAGACTGACTGACTGACAGAGTGACTGACTGACTGACTGACAGACTGACTGACAGAGTGACTGACTGACTGACAGAGTGACTGACTGACTGACTGACAGAGTGACTGACTGAGACTGACTGACAGACTGACTGACAGAGTGACTGACTGACAGACTGACTGACTGACAGACTGACTGACTGACAGACTGACTGACTGACAGACTGACTGACTGACAGACTGACTGACTGACTGACTGACAGACTGAATGAATGAATGAGCGAGTGAGTGAATGCAAGAATGAGTAAATGAATGAGTGAATGAATGAATGAATGAATAACTGAACGGTTGAAAAAATGAATGAATGAATGAATCAATCAATCAATAACAAATGAATCAATCAATAAGGAATGAATGAACGGATGAATGAATGCATGTTTGAGCAATGGCATAAAGATCAATCAATCAATCAATCAATCAATCAATCAATCAATCAATCAATCAATCAATCAATCCAGAATTAATTAAGAATGCATGAATGTATGAGAAAATGTATGATTGGGAACTTAAGTTGAGGGTTTTTTTTGTCCCCATGGCAACTCACTCTTTTTCAGTCCCCACAGTTGATTTTAAGATGTTAGTGATTTAAGCTTGAAAAATGTTAAACAAGGCCACAACTCGAGCTAAGATATTTATATGCTTACTGGATCAAGCATGTGGGGCATCACTAGCAAATATCAAAATGGAATGCCAGAAAACCGTTAAAATTTGGGAGGTCTGGAACCTAGTATGTTGCTATGGTAACAAAACTTTTATGCTTGTATTGTGGATCCCATTTGGTAAAATCTTACCACAAAGAATCAAACATTTCTGATAAAAATTGGCCGAGATATTTTTTTATCATATTTGATCAAAATTTGGTTGAGTGTATGATGTCATCACTTGGCTAATTTGCATATTTTAAAGTCTTGAATATCACTTGAACGAAATGAGATATTTGAAAAAGTAAACAGCATTTTTCTTCTCATACAGACTCTTGTTTATGTTTTTAAAATGGCTTTGATAGGAAAAATGTGATTTTTGTCATAGTACCACTTAAAAACTTAAAGGAAAAAAACAAATAGTAGGAAAGGGTAAGACGATAACATAAGATGTCCTTTGAATCATCATTATACTGTGGTGTATCTCATCTGATTAGAAGCCCATTCTTGCTAGCTCTTTTAAAATGAGTTTATTAACAATCCAACAGCAATAAATAATTCCTGACTACAAAATAATTATGAAAAAGGTCAATCAAGTCAATTAAAACAACAGTTTCATTAAGGAGCATCTCTGGAACAACATTTACAACAGTTCATAAACTTGGATATTGTTGTGACAGTTTGGCCTAGAAAAGAAGCTAAGGTGTCCAGAATGAAAGCTACATGTACTAGATCCTACACAAAATTTCTACATTCTCACAATTAACTCATCGTTTAAACTAAAAGAAGTTAAAGCTATCTAAAAACTAAAACAAAACAAAATCTGTCAAATTCGGTACATGAAGATCATCCTCCCACATGATCCAGGGTGTATGCAATGACGCTGTCTGTAATAGACAAATATAACCACAATTATTACCTGTCACAATGAATGGGTGTTTAGTTGTGAGACGGCCACATGTTATTCTACATTTTCTGAGATTTGAAATTTACATCGCAGAAGCAATCACTACAGTATTAATCCATAGCTTTCTTAATTTCTCTAAGTGCATTACTGTAGGTGCGGTTTGCCCTATTAAAAGTTCCAAATCCACCTCATGCTTCAAAGATAGCACTCTCCCACTTAGGCCAGAAAGTCACACAGAATTGAACATTACCACAGTCATGTAACAACTTAGTTACCTTTCAATGAAGTTAGAATCGTCTTGGGCTGCGAGACCTGCTCCTTCCTCCTCTTCCTCCCCACCTGCCAAGAAATACACATGGTGAACTGATGGTTTTTAATCTTGCAGTATAAAACCCAGCAAATACATGTGCTCAGTGTTTCAGCCAGAAAATGTCACTTAAGGGCCAAAGTGCCCCCCTGAAGACCTTTTACAGGGCCCACTTTTTTCGGAAAGATGCCAATAAAAAACCTATTTGGTAAAAATGGTTGTTAAATGCACACTCTTGGTCGCCAGATACTAGTCTGAAGGTTCCTTGCATTACAAGAAAACAATCCATAGGCATACATGATGTGGTCAGCGATCAAGGGTTTGCAATGCACAAAAAAAGGGCAATTTCAAACACAGTCAGTCATTTGGAAGCTTTCTGATGTGAGAGTCAATTCAGCAAAGCACAAGCATGGATTGACTTCTGTTCTTATGTTGAATGTTTAAAAGCAGAGACCTTTCATAATGATTTTCTAGAAGGGCATAATGTGAGAGAAAATAAAGTCATTGATCCTGAACAAAGAAAAAAAGGCTGCCACCATTATGGTGAATAAACCAAAAATTTTGGTCACCACGGATGAAGTGTTCATTGCATTGACGACTATATTGGTCGCAATTTTGAGTGCTGGGAGGGCTTTCAAAATACTTTAAGGCTGTGCTGAGTCTGCAGTCTTGTAAAAGGAAAAGGCCAAGTTTTTTTTCTGGGGGCCAACTCTGATTTGCAATGCAGGACTCCCACAATGGCACAGTCTGGTGGAAACACTGTGGACTTTTGGTAATAACAGCCTTTACCTGTCCATGGACCCTCTATTTTGACATAATTGCAAACAAAATATTATCAGGGTGAGATATGATTTGACTGAGCCAAAATCCAAGGGGGTGGGGCTGGGAAAAGACAAAAATGTGTAAAACTGAATTCCACATTTCTCCATAAACGGTCAACTCTGATTGGCTGAAACACCATTAACATGTCAACACCATCTGATCACACATACCTGTACATCATGCAGTTTGTATCATATACATGTTTGGTAATAATAGGTCAAGAAGGATAAACAGAGGAAATTAAGAATGTAAAAGAACATACCTGTCTACATCAGGAGATCTCCCTCTTCCTCTGCGTGGTGGTGACCTGTTTAACAAAATTCAAATGAAGAAGTTACACTTTGCTGTATACATTGAATTTCATTTGCTATTTGCCTGTTCCCACCTACAGGTATTTAAACCATTTTTGAAATTAAGAGAATGCTAAAGGTCAGCATGTAAATCATACACAATAACCACACAAAACAACCAAACACACCATTACAATAAATATCATTAATAACAGATAAGGAAATGGAGATGGTATCTCTTGTTCTTTATCAACAGCTACAATCTATGAAGCTTACCACACTGGTTTATTTATAACCTAAGTTTTATAAAACGGTTAGATTTTGGTACATGCTGTAATCCCGAGACACAGGGCAGAGTAGCCGTAAAAACAAATTTTTGTAAATACACAAATGATCAATGGCAAAATTAATTAACACAAAATATAGTTTCTATCTTATCCTTTCCTAAATTTTGAAGCAAACTTAAGTTTACACCCATTCCAATTCCCCTTTTCTTTGCTCCCCAAGAAATCAAGATTGTTTTCAACCATGAATCAGAACATTACCCTTCAAACCCTCCACATTTCACATGCCTCTCCTCCTGATGTAGATGGTTGTTTACAATTCCATTGCAAAAACCGACAAAGCTGCAATTAATCTTTGACAACAAGGACACTAGAGCTGCCCTTAATTTTGCTATGGAGGTCGAAATTTGACGAGGCTGTGCGAGAGAGAGAGAGGGTGGTCGATGCAGTAACTGAACCCATGCTGATTGCCAGTAGACTGATAACCAAATGTCTACCATTCAGTGTTTCTAAGACTGTGCAACGTCGATTTTTGGGCTGATGTAATTTGCCATCGTTGATTGTGAAAGATGAGTTGAAGCAGCTGTGAAGGTTACTGTAAACTACATGTACTGATCTTCTTCAAAGTTTTTTCCAGTTACACTCTTTGTAATTTGAGCTGAGGCAGATACGATTGGCAGACATTTGAAAGCAGAGAGCACAGTAAACATCTTATCCAAACAACTTCGACCATACTTGTGCAAGACGTTGTGAAAGCTGGGCTCTGGATATTAAGCAGCTCATATATTTCTGAAGGTTGGAAGTTCGCCAGTGTACTGCACAGCCAAATAGTTCGATAAATTTGAGAAGAGCATGCTTTACTTGGATGTGAGACTTAAACCACTGTATACATCACGCCAGTGCATCCAAAATGTACATGTAGTGCGTTGAAGAGTTGCAGAGGTTGATCACTGTATACCTTGAAATGTGGAGGTTGATGATATTGTTGTGCAAAATTAGATAAAGTTGAGACACTTTTGGAGGTTTGAACCATGGATAGGAAGGATGTGTGAAGGGAAGACATTGACGATTTACTGTGAGGGAAACGAAGGGAGGTTGAAGTGAAAAGGATGCACGTGGAAACTCGAAGGCACTTTTTGCGGTTGGTTGATGGCATGGGAGAAGGGTTCTGCTGGGGAGGTCTTTTCGAAGGAACATGAAGGGGAAGGCACATCGCTGGGCTCAGAACCAAATGAAAGAGGTCAAGTTGGCCGAGCTGTTTAATCATTGGGGGTGAAGCTTAGATGTACCTACAGAATAACCCAGACATCACAGGAACATCAGCACAAAAAAGTAAATGAATACAGTATTACAAAATGAAATAATAACACTTCAAAGACAAGTCAATATGATAAACAAGACTAAAAATTTGACCACAAACAAAATTATTAGCAAATCGTGATCCGATCAACATTACAACTTCCCTTTAAAACTCATAACGGAAAATAGAAAAATAGCTTGTGCATGTACCTCAATTCAAAGAGATTAATTTACAGAAAACTATTCTATTTCTTGGGACAATTTCAATTCAATTTCAATTTTATTTGTTTCCACTTTATATTTAAAAAGTACAGTCAGTCTCTGCCCACAAATAGCAAAGGCTAATGGTGGTGGGCGGAGCAACACACAGTCCATGGTTAAAATGTTAATTACTAGGATACAACAGACTAGAGAGTTAGATGTCATCAACTGTCATCAACAGACTAGAGAGTTAGATGTCATCAACTATCAGCATTCAGCAGAAAAAGCCACAGCAAACTAAAATTTTCATGTTGTTTTTTGCTTCTATTTCAATTTGAGCTCTTAGGTAAAACGTTTCTTACAAAAATGAGTGTGTTTGCATGATCAAGTAAATGTGCAGTTGACAGGCTTTTTGATATGTCTGGTCTACCACAAAGCCTTGTTTTAACATAGAGGGGAAAAGAATTCAGAAATTGGTTAGAAAATTAAGTAGATATTACTAACATTGCTGCACCTTTTTGAGTGAACATCTTGACACCAAAACTTCTGGTAAAGAAATACTGATACTGTCTTAGTCGTTGAGAACTGTCACAAACACTTGGAACTTATTACAGCGCTCCAAGCTCACTTTTTCAAAAAGCCCCCTTTGGCGACCTTCAATTGTAAAATGGTCGCCATAAAAAATTCAGTCGGCAAGAAAAAAACCTGAAGGGGAGGACACTTTATGATCTATTACACGAGTGGCTAATGCGCCGAACAACACCTTCTCCACACTTCACTTTGCTACTTCAAGTTTACGCGTTCATGTTGAGTTTCTAAATGACCAGAGGGGAAAAGAGAAATACAGGTGATGCGGCCACTTGTTCTATTGATTAAATTCGCCATATTATGGATAATTTTTCAAGTAAGTTTCTCTTTTTATCGGTTGGTCGCCAATTGGCGACTTTCGTCGGAATTTTAGTTGCCAAGTATTTTTTCCACTCGCCATGGCAACCAAAATGGGCGCAGCTTGGAGCGCTGTATTACAACAACTGTTTGTTTGTTATGAATAAGAAGCATAATTTTCATTTTGAAAAGAAGACTGATTAGCTGTTGAGAAATATTTTTTACAGTTGGTAGTGATACATTGTTTCACACACTGTATCTTAAAGACTTATAACCTTTTGGTATTGGCAATTAAGTCTCTAGTCTTTTAAAGCCCTTTAAAGCACAAGCCAACAGTTCTAAATACCATCTCAGCAAACAAGGAAAAACGGAAACGTTCAGCACCAAATAAAATCATTTAATATACATGATACAAATCCAAGCACACCACTACACACCTGTAAGGTGACCTTGACCTGTCATCATAGCGATCAGAGCCTCCTCTGTTATCATAGTGTCTGCCCCCGCCACCATGACGATCGTCACGGTAATCAGAACGACGAGATCCTCCACCACCTCCTCCACCCCCTCGATTACGGTTTCGAGCCATTTCTACCCGGACTCTCTCTCCACAAATGCGAGCGCCATCTAATGATTTGCAAGCATCTTCTGCATCATGGTATTCCATAAACTCCACAAAGGCAAAGCCGGGGGGATTACGGGCAACCCACACATCATGGAGTCTTCCAAATCTCTCAAACTCTCTCTCTAACTCCTTCTTTGAGCCATTGTTACCAAGGTTACCCACATAAACTTTGTATGTTCCTCTCTCCGTTTTCCCTGACATCTGTGAGTTACAAGATTACGAAAAAAATTCTGTCCTGACTGATGTTTAAAATGCAAGTCATGCGTGTACATCATTAAATGACTGTCTTAGAATAACTCATTAAATTTCAATTACAGTACCATTGAAAGGGATTGCAGCACTTACACACGCATAAAATGTGTGTAGTCTGCACACCATATTCATGGACAGTGCATGTAAGGTGCATGTACATGTAATAGACCTTTTTCGCTTGTACGTTTTGTTTTCCCAATACAGATCATGTGATGATACTCAGGAGATTTGATCTTTTGTTTTGCTCATTAAAAAGGGTACATACAAGCATGAAAATGTCTGCATGTACTCTTTTTAATTAACAAGACAAAGGATCAAATCTCCTGAGTATGATCACATGATCTGTATTGGGAAAACAAAATGTACAAGCGAAAAAGGTCTATTACACCTGTGTAAAATTTACTGAACGAGAACGAGCATTCCTCTGCCTGTCAATAACATCAATATAGATTACCAGAAATTCAAGAATTTCAAGTTGACAGTCAACCCCTAAGAGCGAAAAAACGATATGTAAATAAACACAGTTACCCCGGTAAATAGCAAAGCGGCAAGTTGTTTGCTTCGCGGTCTTTTCGGAAAAATAGATTACACGTAATAAGCCACAGCTATAGTTTTTTCGTCGCAGGGTTCTAATTACAAAGATATTTATCCACTTCAAGCTATGGAATCTGAATATTTCAAAGCTGATTATGATTGCAGTGCTTCACTTCGCCTATTTATCTCGTGTAAAGAAACAAGACAACGACTGAATGAAATCAGAGCAGCTGACAACCAAAACACTGCGATATAACACAAGTTTCCAGTTCGGCAAGACTGTATTCGCTAGTTCAAGGGAGATATGAGATGTAATCACACGATCGATAAAAAGTAATAACGCTCCGATCATTTAACAGTTTCCATCAAGGCATATTCCTGAGAAACTGTTGCTTGAATCAGTTCCTACTTGGCCTGTTGTATTTTCACGAAACCGTTGTTTAATCGTTAAAGGAAGGTATGTTGTGTACAAATACCATAAACATCGGCGTATAAGCCGCACCTTTTTGCTCAAAATTTTCGTATCAAATCGGGGATGCGGCTTATCTGCGAGAACATCTGAAGACCATGCCATAAATTTGCATAAAATTATAGGTAAGAGTTTTAGTATTCTCTGTTTTAAATGTTAGTTAGTTAATGCGCGAGTTGGCCCGTTCAATTAGAAACTTTCAGAGGAAACAATGAATGTACATAACTGGCATCTTTCTTACAGCGCTGATTATATTACCGTGAACACTTAAAATATGTCAGGAATGTTTATTGTGTTGTAACCAATCACATGTGAGATCTTCACACCACAGAAACCACAAGGCAACGAATGGTTTCCTAACGGGCACGGAACAAATTATTTTCGTTTTGTTTTAACATTCAGAGTCTTTTTACAAGCAAGTAAACAATTACTTTTCCTTCCCATTTGTTTGCAGTATGTGCTATAATGGCGAAAAATACAGGTTTGAGCGATTTTGAAATAAATTACAAAGCCGATGTGCCGGAGGACGCACGCGACGGTTTGGCGTGCAAATTTTCAAACTTTTTGTAACGATCGAAATCGGAATAATTAGTTACGCCTGATCGCAAATTTGTTCGGCGGTCTTTCCAGTTTGCGATCTTGCGATCAAGGAACTTCTGCCGGCACAGTAGTTCAAGGGTTCAATTGTTAGCCCACACAAATCAACCCTTGTTCTACAAAAAATATTGGCAAGGATTATGCTAATCACGATTGTTGATTTTTTATTATCTTCATGTGATGTCGTTACATGGAAAGCTGGTCGCCGTCGCGTCGCGTTGGCTTCTAAATTTTTTCTTTCTAAACTCGAACGATGACCTGGATGCGGTCCTCAGCACTGATCTTGGGGAACAGCGGTGTTTTAAATTCCTAATAAGACAGTTTGTATCTTAAACAAAACAAAAATAATTTGTTCCGTGACCGATTAAGGAAACGGTTCGTTGCCTGTGGTTTCTGTGGTGTGAAGATCTCGCATGTGATTGGTTACAACACAAACATTCCAGACATATTTTAGGTGTTCACGGTAATATAATCAGCGCTGTAAGACTCCACTTTGGATTTATTTTAAATTTTTTCCAAGTTTTTTTTTCCAAAATTCGAGTTCCCAAACTTAAGGTGCGGCTTATCTGTGAGTGCGGCTCATACGCTGGTGTTTACGGTATACATTTAGAAAGATCCACCACATTACTGCAATTTGCAGCAACACACATGCAAAGCATTGTAGTAAATGTTTTCCTCTGAACAATCCCTCTGATCTGCAGTCTTTTCACCCTCTATACCATCTCTCCAAGCGAAATGCCTTCCCCGGCTGACGTCACAGACCGACTTGGCTCATTCTCCTTGTAACTCGGCCGTGAACAACAGTGGCGCGTATTTTTTGAATTTTAAAAATTCACAGAAAATCGAGGAATATCGTACGACCATAATTTTTTCACCAATGTGATCAAAACAAAAAGGACTTTTTTGCCCGCTAAGAAAAAATTTAGGGATTAGGGGCACTTTAATTATCTTGAGTAGTTTCCAAGTGATTTTTCTTCGTTTTGACAGGCTCCAAATAAAATATATACCCAAATTCACGCATGCAAACAAAAACAATGGTGTGCCTCATTAGGGCCCTTTAAGACCGGTCTTTTGTGGTCTTCAGAAGAAAATAAAGATTTTCTTCTGTCAGATATTGCGCAGACAGTGCTATTAAACGTCAACACCTTTTCCCTTAATTCCTCTGCATATTGCAAAAGATCACAGTCTATATCCGACAGAAATTCCTCTATTGATTTCTCATCATTCATTCTGATTTTCAAAAAAGACAAAATGCCCATATGGTGTCAAAACGTTCCCAAGTCGGCAGGTAACCTTTGAAGTTTGATTGTCAAAACTTTAAATTTGGATTGGCCGGCAGAACATGTTTTTGACACGCGTGGACAGGTAGTTGCAAGCGATTGTAAACTTACACCGAACGGTGCAAACTTCTTTTGCAATAAGCTTCTTAACTTTCCAACGAAGTTTGGCGTGAAATTCATAATTTCGTTTCCAAGTTCACGATTTGCATTGATTGACAACTACGTAATGAAATCGAACTTCCGGAATTTCAAACAAACTTCGGAAACCGTTTTGTGAAAAGTTTTGTGAAACGCACTATAATCTGTTTGCGATATGATAAGTTGAATAATTTGGGCGACGCGTTTATGATCATGAGCTTGGCTACAGTGTAGAGCATAAAATTATGCGAATATAATTTTCATTCTCAAACTTTCACTCGTTTTTGTTTACATCTAAATTCTGTGAAAGTAAATACTATGTAAAACTTGAATGTCAACGGGGATCCTTACGAACTAATCTTTTAGAACTAATCTCCAGAAGCCATGCAGTTGGCTTTCGAACGCGAACGCAATTAGCGTATAAAGCTTACCATGAAAATCAGCGTCGTTGATTTCCACGTGCAACATAAAACTAAACAAAAATTGAGCACGAATTTGTCCACTAAGTGTTTTAAATTACAGATTTACCTTTTTACCGAGGCAGGAATCCCTCCAATGTTTGGCTTTGAATAGATTTTGTAAGGAAAATCGAATGAAACGTGAAGTGTGGTCGACGCAGCTGCAAGCGAGCAATCGAAGCACACGAGAGCTCATGGGATCGCAGGTGACAACAATCCCATACTGCAACGCTGGCAATGCCTCGTTCGCAGGCTCTCTCTCTCCCCTGCAGCGGACACTGGGGGCCTCTTTCATTGCCGGATTTCATACCGTGAGGGCCTGGGTACAATCGGTGTATTATGGGATTAACAACACAAGACCCATATATTCAGAAAGAGCACACCGAGCTTTACAAAATCCTTAAGTTTCGTGTAAATTGCGCCAATATTGAACAAGATACAGCCATTCAAAAATGTAAAAATTTAGTAACAAATGTATGGATTGCCGGACACTTGTCCGGAAATCCATACATTTTCCGGACACTTGTCCAGAAAGCCATACATTTCTTTACAAATTTTAAAGTTTTTGAATGGCTGTATCTTGTTCAATAATGGCCCAATTAACACGAAACTTAAAGATTTTGTAAAGCTCGGTGTGCTCTTTCTGAATATATGGGTCTTGTGTTGTTAATCCCATAATACACCGATTGTACCCAGGCTCCCGACGTATGAAATCCGGCAATATGAGCCCGGTCAACCGGGCTCATCGATGTGTTCATCATGTTCATATGAGAGGCCGAGCTGGCCCGGTTACCGAGATCTCGGCCGGGATGAAAATTTTTCCATATGAACACTCCAGCCCAGTGACCGGGACGAAACATAAGTTTACACAAAATAGATTCGCTTTTATCAGATAGCGGCCAAAATGACATAATTTTGGTCTTGTATGTATTTCCACATCAGGAGTCAATCAATCAATCAATCAATCAATCAATAATCTTTATTTATACACGATAAGTACTTAAAGCGACGCTTCGCTTGTGGGGTTGTGTCTAAATGATTAAGTAAGATAACTAATAAATTAGAAAATAAATAGGATATACACCAGCTAAAATCATATAGCTACTCACTACTTACAAGTCTAAACGATAAGGAGTATGGGAAATTGCTTTATTAATAAAGTTACCAGGGTCCACAAAGCTATGACAGTCGCAAACAATATAAGTTTATGTTTCACCATTTTGGTTGTGTTTCTAGCCTGCGAGCAGGCTCACTTGTTTGGGTAGGGTATCACGGTCAAAGCGACAAGGAACCGAGACCGGCGAACCCGGCGAGAAGAAACCGAAAAATCCACTCTGGAAGTGGATTTTTCGGTTCCTTTGACGCACCATGATCCCAGAGATCTTGGATTGATCTGTCTAGTAAAAAATCGCAAAATCCGTTTTCGGATTCCCTCGGATTTTAGAATCCAATCTTGGATTTTTTTAAAGAAAGGCACCCTTGCATGAAAAACTCTATTCGCATAAGGAAAAGGCCCTGGGAACGAGGTTGTTAAAAAAAGAGATGTTGATTTGAAACCTCACGTAGCCACGCACTTTTTCGCTGGATTGTCACTTACTGTTCTTATTAGCAATTCCACGGCTATTGTTTTCAGTCTATTGATATTCATGCTGCGCAATGCAAGGGGCTGTCCAAACATCAGCGTTATCGTCGAAACATTATTGTGTGTCTTCTTTGACATTCCTAGGACTCACAGATATGTTCAGAGGAAAGAATTTCATCAATTACCCCTAAATTCGACAGTAGAGTGTGGGTGTACTCAACTGCTAGGCGGCACGGGGGGGGAGGTGGGGGGGGGGGGGGGCTTTTTCCCCGGACAAAAAGAGCCGTGTCTTCTAGATCTGAAGAAGCTGTGAGCGCATCCATTACACATATAGGGGAGCTGGATAAAATCTGTTGCCATCGATGGCTCTAGAGATAATTGATAGGCCTGATTGTAGGTCACCTCAGTGAAGGCACGTCACGGCTTGCGAGTGTTTGAAAAGTTAGTTTGTAATCCGTGTTAATCATCACCATCCTTTCACCATCCTTGCTCCTTTTCGGTTTACTGTTATCTTTTTAGTGTTTTTCTTTCTTAGTAAACTGGTATTTTAAGGTTTCTTTCAATTTAACGTTAATTTTGAATGTGGCCAAAATAACTTTTAAACCGTGACTTTAATCTACAGTATCTGTCACTTTTAGTCATCTATTTATTTAATTTACTTTTGAGGTTCCCGCTGAAAACCGCTGGCGCGAGTTGGGTTCCCTCATTAAACATCATTAGTATTAATAACCTTTTAAAGTTTAAACAGGGGCTCAAAGCTGTTGTTCAATAGTTGTTCCGATTCAATGCCTCTGTTGTGATGTGTATTGATATTGATATTGCTTGTCAACATGAAAAATTTACATGCTCATAAAATCACGTCATGTCACATTAGTAGAGAGTTCTCACTGATCAACTTATAGTAGTTCACAGAGCCTCAGTTATTTACAAGCCCTCGGCGGATTGACGATCTGCCGTTCAATATCTGCCAGTTGATTCCTGGGTCAGAGCAGTTAATTTGGACTCTATTTGCCATTATTTATTGAGGTAAGTAATGCAGCCGAGCCGTGACGCGAAAAAAAAACAACAACAAGCAAGTTGGACGGCAACAGCATTTACGAAGACAAAAACACCGTCCGACCGACAGGCTTGTTCATTGCTTCCTTCAAATACCGTTTTTAGTTGACGACAGGCCAGCTGATTGTTCATTTCACCGATTAATTGTAAGCTCACCTACCAAATGGCTCTAAAATTATTTTGAGTAGACCTCCCTTCGGCTACTCCCTTATATGGGCTATATAGGTATGTGAGGCCCCAAAGGGTATAGCCTCCAACGCAGACGTTCTTAGGCTTGTAACGCGTTCCTCTCTTGTCTCATGTTCGTAGGGAGGAACGCGTGACAAGCCTAAGAACGTCTGCGTAGGAGGCTACAAAGGGTATGGTTTTTATGCTCTAGCCTTAATATGGGTATGTTTTTAAGAAGAAGCCACTTTCATCATTATCGAAAAGAAAATCAACAAAAGCCCATCACAAATTATGTCTACGGGAATTTATCATTGGTCTGAACTTTGGAACTGATTATAACGCAGGTCTAAAACAGGATTTTGATGTAAGGGTCGGGTCATAAATAGGGTTTCGAATTTTTGGTGAGGTCATAAATAATGTGCGGAATATCACAGATTTTCTTCTCCTGTCCACTGGCGCCAAGATGGCGCATAGGGCCTCAATTGGAAGCGGACCGCACACACCCACCCGATTTTTCTAGGAGCATCCCTCCGGGGAGTAGACGTGGAGGTAAAACATAAAATTTTTGGTAAATGGCGCCTACACACAATGACACGTTCTCTTGCAGAATATAGTTCGTCAGCAACATACCAGTATACCAGTTTATATTTAACGACAATTAAAACTTGTCTCATTAGCAATCCACTATGTCCGTTACGGCCCCACTGGAGGAGAAAAGGTTGTTATACGGCTGGTTACGGTTTCGTCCATCATGGCTACAGTTCCTCAACACTCCGAAATGGTTCTTGTTCTTTTTGGGTCAGTATTTCTTCACGCAGAGTGTCATCAGTGCTGGCTTGTACCCTGGTACCGTGAGCACGATACAAAAGCGCTTTGCCTATTCAAGGTAAGGTCGGTTAATTATAAGCCTTGCCCGGTCAAGTCTAATGAGAGCTCATTTTTTTTCTACTGAATCCCTCCGACAGAGTTATATTTTTACAGGTTTTCAAAACAAGTTGTTTCTAAAGCATACTGATCGTTTATCCCTCGGCCAGTTTTCTTTGTCTACCAGTACAATCATGTTCAGGTTCATTCCGTTCGGAGAAAGAAGATAGAATTAACATTTGAAATGATATATTTTTGAAAAAGAACAGCTGCTAGACCCTGCTAGGGCATAACAAAAACGCTATCTATTGCGAAGAAAGATTTCTAAAGTTACAAAGACGTTACAAAAAAGTTACTTAAGTAACTATGTTCCCTATTTTAATTACAAATCTCTTTCTTTTGGTTACAGAAGGTTCCTTTGGCCTCTCGTTCAATACCCCTCTCCCTTTTTCCTTAATTCTTGTGATATCTGTTATTTCTGCTACTTTTGTGGTTTACTAGCTAGCCTGCAAAAAAGATTCAGCGAGCGCGAAACAGAAGAATGAGCGACGTGATCCGGGGGTTGAGTGGAGCCATTTGGCTGTGCTATAGCAAATCATCTTTGTCAGAGGTCAAAGACATACTGTTTCTATCGGATTCCAGAATTTCGGCTGTAATCTGCAGCCGCTTCGTGGAGTTTGACACCTCTATCATGTGCTTATAATATTTTTAGGCTCATTTCAGTATCGTAAAATATGTTTTAAGCTCTCTGAGTATTGCTTCTGGAGGGACAAAGTTTGAAATATTCCTTGAACATGTGGCTTACTCATCAGGTTTGGCGTTTGTTCAAATCCCCCCCCCCCCTCCTCATCGGGCTGAAAAGCTGTTCAAAAGCACCACCCCTGGGAAAATTACCAGATTACTGTTTTAAGGCGGGGGTCCAAATGAAAGCCATATTTTGGCTGGGTATTATGTTTTTAATGCAAATATCTCGTTTACGTTTCAAGCAATCAAGAATCTCTATGCTCATTTCACATATCTATGTTTTGGGTTGTTTTGTAAATTTTGGGGGGATTTTTAGGTATATTTGGAGATAAATAGTTTTTCTCAAAGGATTAGTAAATTTTGGAAATAGGAATTTTTGAAGATTTGATGTTGTTTTAAAATTAGAGTTTGAAGTTAAAAATAGGTAGATACACTCCAAACAGTTGCCCAACAACCTGGGGTGCTATTGTGCAGTCAGGCAACTGTCTGGTGGTATTCCATAACCCTTTTTTTCCCTTTCAACCTCTCTTTAAACTTACCAAAATTTCACTTAAATTCAGGTGTACCCCCGCCTTAACTTTTCAGTAGCTTCTATTAGGCTTCAGAAGATGTGCATGTTAACATGGTTTATTAGACAACACATATTTATATATAATTATAGATATAAATCATAAACACCTTCAAATACAGAACACAGCTTGTGTATGCTTTTGGTTTTCGACCAATCCGCCACCAATCTGCAATCTTTTCCTTTGAATTCATCAACGTTTGTCTCCGCCGTCTCCACCACGATGTATCTACCTACATGGCATCAGCGTGACTTGTAACATGAAATTGAGGCTAGCGATCAAATTCCCCACTCCCTACGAGTGGTGATCAAATGCCCTCCCTCCCGGGCAGGAAAAGGCATCAAATGCTCGGGGTATGCCGGGGGGGGGGGGGGACTGGTACATTATGCTAAGTTATTTTAAAAGATGGCCAAAACTGCTACTGAAATAATTAAAAGAAGTAAACCGATTGCCAAAACACCTCTCTGCACTTCCCTTTTCACCTGCCCCCCATATCTGGTCTCGGGAAGTGTGCCAATAATCTCAGATTTGATATTTTCATGCGGGAAGGCAAAAGTAGGGACATCGCACTCCAAGAAATCACACAATGGCTTCCATCCTTCTTTTACGTTGTACACCAACAGCTTGTCAGCGGGGACAATGGACTTTACACGGTGGTTGTGGATACGATATCGCTTTCTCATAACATAGGTAGACTTGGGGTTACAAGATCCAATGGTGGCATTCAGGAACGAATGCAAATCAGACTGCATTTTCCTCGCTGTTGGCGATAACATGGACGCAATATTGGATCGCATAGCAAAATATAAATCCAAGTGACGTTTAAGACTTTCCATCCACGAACCTTCCTCTCTCACGCTCAAAATTACTTTACAGTCAGGAAAAGCTTCCAGTATTTCCTCGTAGAAGAAGTATCCAGGCATGTCGATACATACATCAGCATTCTGGTAAATTCTCTTCACATCAGGTTTGGCGCCATTTTGAAAAACATCAGACCAGTGATCTCGGAAGTCAAACATTTGCTCTTCCCAGTCGAAGACATTAGGGAGCTTAAGCACGTATGTTTTTGAGACGCGAACGGCAACCGGAAGAGAACATTTCTCGTCCTAGGAAAGTATTGTCTCCCAGATTTTTATACTACTCGTCTCTAATGGAGAAAAGATACTTAGCAATGTGAATGTGGTTGTGTGAGGGCAAGTTAAAAGTGAAAACAGCTCACTTCCGGTTACCGTCCGCGTCTCAAAAACGCGCATGCTTAAGCTCCCTATTATGACGCCGGGCCCGGCTGTTTGATTAATTAAGTCGATTAGAACTGTCTGCAAGTACAGTAGCTTCTTGACAGTTCTAATTACATCATTGACTGATTTGTTAAAGGCTGAATCACCAAGGGCGAATAAGCATTTCAAAAACAAAGTCTACAGGCTCTCCTGTCCCTATCGCCGGCCCAATCTCTTCACTCATTCTTCTCTTTCACGTTCGCCGACATTATTAGTTTTTCGTCCTCGCCAGGAGCCTGTTTGCAGGCTATTTACTAGCATGCACAGCTTTTAGGAGGAATCAATCAATAAATCAATCAATCGTTATCAATAACTTTATTAATGTGTCAGGTATAAATCTGGCTTACATATACGTAAACTAATTGGGGACACCTAACTACTAGTGAACTAAATGTTAAGAAGAAATATATTAAAGTGATCCAAAATACTAAGTTTTAGTAATATGCGTCAAAATTCGCTGTATTTTAAACTAGTTCCTAAAAATACCTCGAGATATCAGTGATCCCAGAAACCAATTAGCTGTAACAAGTAATAGTAATTGGACGGAGTTGAGGACAATTCAGGGATAAATCGTAACAATGACAATTTCCTCAAATGATGTGATTAATTAATCTGCAAAGTTGTAATCGGACAGTGTAATCGGACAGTTAGCTGAAATCAGACACCTGTAACCGCGCAGATATACGAGCCAATCATTTAAAGTCCTCTCCACTAAACCCACCAAACACAACATTGATTACAATCACTATAACAACCATTTCGGGGTCATTCAACTCGAGGGACTGAGTTTGTAAAATTGTGTTCCACTCAGTCCGGTTACCATTATTAATCGCGCGAGTAATAGGGACCTTTAGATCGGAGGACGAGGACGACTACGACTACGAGTTTTCTGTTCTGAGCACGCGCACTTCGAAAAATGTCGGCCTCCAAACCTTATGCGCATGCTCAGTACGGAAAACTCGTACTCGTAGTCGTCCTCGTCCTCCGATCTAAAGGTCCCTAATTTCAAAATCGGACGAGCTCGAAGGGTGAGGCCGATTGGAAATTACGCCGAGTACGATTCCTCCCTGAATTGTACAGCACGAGGTCCAATTACTAATTAATCGTATCTACAACAAATTTCGGAATTAATTAAAGGGGCATTGTCACGCTATTTGGCAACTTTATAAAAAGCTAGAAGGCGCCTTCACATCAGTTGAATTCCAAAACTAATGATCTAGTTTTGTTATCGAAGACTATTTGAAGGTACTGAAACTGTTTCCTGTCGCTTGTCGCTATGGATGGCACGGATGGAAATGGATTGAAATTTGAAAAAAATGGCCAATTTTTTCAAGTTTTGATGCCACGAGTTCCAAAAATCCTCAAGAAATTTATTATGGTCAGCCCTCTCTGATAAAATTCATTTGATATCTTCGTCGTAGCTTTACAAAAGCTTTTTGTTTATGATTTAAGTCTTAAAGTAATGATTTTAGCACAGAATTGACCTAAAACAGCAAAATCCTCATGACAATGCCCCTTTAAAAATGTTTTTTGAGAACTTCTTTTGAGCGTAAACGTTTCACGGTAGCTAGGGCTTTTCATAAATTTTAAAATTGTAGGAAGCATTGAGGGGTATTCAGTTACAGGTATCCAGTTACAAAAGTTTCAAACTCAGGATGCTGTAATTGGACACACAGGTAATTTTCTTACCGATTTAGTGACAAATAGGTGCGTGGAGAACCAATCACGACCGAGAATTTTGTTATAGATAAGATTATAGACGAAATTCTATGTTCTTCACACTGACAAATTTGCCTGTGTGCTGTCTTTTTCTCTTTCTGTCTGTCTGTCTATCTGTCTGTCTGTCTGTGCCAATGCCTTCTGTCTGTCTCCTGTTAAGAAAAAGATGATATTTAAGTTCAAATTTCAAGGTATTTGTCAATCGTTGCTGGCTTGAAATTTAAGTCGGTCGCCCGCCGTAAATCGAGGTCATCTAGACTTTGGCTAATAACACTGAGTTCTTTGTATCAACAGTTTCAAGATGGGAATGATACTGAGTAGTTATGACATTGCTGCTTTGGTCTTCACTCCGTTCGTCAGCTTCTTCGGAGGTTCTCGCAAAAAGCCCGTGTTCTGCGGCTTGGGTTTGTTCATCATGGCTGTCGGTGTCTTTATCTTCATCTTACCACACTTCATATCTTCGCCTTATGAAGCTGGTTAGTACAAACACGATGGTCAGTTGCCAGGGCTTTTCCTCCCGCATGGTTATTAAATTCAGTTTTTGGCTCACAGAGAAGAACTTTACATTTTAAATGAAGCAAGACATTAGAACATCTTAATTATGACGTCATAATGACGTAATTCGTGATGAAATACGCGTCATAGCACCACATATGCTAAGTAAAAAAACCCTACAATTTTGATCCTATGCAGCATTGTCTTTTCTCCGTTGCGAATACATTTATTGTTTTCGGGTTTAAAACCCCCTTAATGTTGACCATATATGGTCATGTGGCGGGAAAATTGAATTTCTTTTATTACCTGTAACTTTACGCCAATTTTTTCTGATTAAGATAGGATTTTCACAAGAAATCATATAGAATTCTATGCTGAAAACTATTATCAAGTTTTTACTATTTCTGTCCTAAATTTTCTTTCTAATGCCAAATCTTGACTTCATATATGACGTCACAATAGCCGTCACATTGAATGAAACAAACACCAATAAATAGGTAATTTATCATCCTACTTGCCAGCCAAGTTTCGTTACATTCGATGCATTCTACTTCTGTCTATGGCGTATAACTCTTAGTTTTGGAAGGAACGGGAAGAAAAGCCCTAGCAACCGACCACCGTGAAAGTAAATGATCAAAGGTTTAAGTCAACCAACTCATGATTGCAGAAGATGGGTCCTTTGTTGAGGCACGTCAATGCATCATTAGTTATTGTCCACTACAATTGCATCAATTCCGCACAAAAAATTCAAATGACTTTCTTGGGAAAGCTGAAATATAAATTTATATTTGACTGACATTCTGACCAAAAATTTGCTACCATTTAAAATTGTTGTGGTTTTAATTATTATATTTTAGGTAATTAATTATGTTGCAGATATTTTTAATATCTATATTTAATATACTGTGTTCCCAGTTACCTCCTTGTCGCTTAGGAGTTGGATCCTAAACTAACATAAATAAAGCATCTTGTTCTTGTTCTTGTTGTTGTTCTTCTTCTATAATTTCTAGGAGCTTCTTCTGATGGCAACGCAACTGTTAGCCGTGGCGACCTATGCACAGGAAATCTGACAACTTTTGGTGGGAAAAGAGACTGTGAGGACGGCACGTACACTGGTGGCAACAGCCTTTACTACGCGATGTTTATTCTGGGAATGGTTGTTTCAGGCATAGGCAGCATTCCAAAGTACAGTCTAGGAATACCCTACATCGATGAAAACGTCAAGGCAAAAGCAGCGCCTATGTACTTTGGCATTTTTGTTGCTTTTGGAATAGTGGGTATGAGAGAACAACTGTTCTGTTCACTTTTTGAACTTTTGGAAATAAGCATCATGTATTCCTTAGGAATAACCGAGATCTTTAGACCTCATATTGTCCCAAGATAAACGGCGTTTTTAACAGGTTTTTCCAAAAGGTTTTGTCAAAAGGAAGCAGGTTTCTCGAAGGAAGCAGTCAGTATCATCAAGAAATAATTTCTTAGGCTGGATTTTCAAGGGTAACCATGAATAACCCTTGTTTAAAGCGCGATGGCCTCATGGTTAGTGCGCTCGTCCCCGGATCAAGCGGTCTAGGTTCGAACCGCTTGGCAGGGGACATTGTGTTGTGTTCTTGGGAAGAAACTTTGCTTCACAGTACCTCTTTCCACACGGCAGCCGTGAAAATGTACTCCACATCTTATCTACTGGGCAGATAGAAATACTCCTAGTCGCTTATTTCTACGGAAACTGAAGACAAGGGCCGACCTAATGGACCACTTGTCTTGTTAGTTCAAACGTTACCTTTATTTGTCACTTACCAACGGGTATAAATCGCTCACTCTCATTTTAATTTCTGATTTTGTGTTTCAAGGTCAGAAAGAATACGAGACAAGTTTTAATCTCTTGCGCACCTTTTCTCTTTTGACGAAGATCACTGAAAGACAAGAAAGTCACAGTTGTTGATGTAATGATGAATCGATCTTCCAAACTTTTTTTTTTCAGGTGCCGCTGCGGGATTTGTTTTAAGTCCGGTCTTCCTTTCAAAGTTCGTTGAATTTGGAGTTCAGACGTCGCTGACTCCTGATGATACGCGCTGGGTGGGGAACTGGTGGCTAGGTTTTGCCATATTTGGAGGTTTAAGTGCGTTCTGGAGTCTCTGGCTCTTTGCTTTTCCCAAAGAATTTCCGATGACCAAAAAACAAAGAGGAGAAGAAGAAGCCAAACGCAACGAGAGCACCAGTGAAGATGTAAGTTATAACAAGAACTTGGGTACAGTTAACATCGCGAACCACACCAAAATTAATTTCCACAGGATCTGCTCCATGCATTTACCGTTATTGTAAGCCTCAACAACTTGAAACCTCGATGATTCAACTGAAGTTAAACCCTGCGGGCTGACTCGGAGTGATCTTTTTCCCTTCAGGTCATTTTCTTTAGCAGTTTTGCCCTCAGCAACTCGAAAACCTTTGTCAAAGTGCAAGGAGTCAAACCATACTCCAGAACATTCAATTTCATTTGAAACAAGCTTAGTATTGTCGTACTTCAGAACTTCTTCCGGATCCGCAATATCAGTATCTGGGCAACTGTGCACCTACCCCTCCCCTAACCCAATATGTTATAATAACTTACTAAGTTAGTGTTACTGTTGGGTTAGGGGAGGGGTGGGTGCGTAGTTGCCCAGATACTGATATTGATCCCTTTTTCCTAGCTAGCTTTAGTAATTTTTCCTCATTTTCCGCTAACTCTATATGCGGCGGATAGTCAACTAAGCTAGACGTCGTTGACTATTACTTCGCTCAGAGAAAACTCAGGCTCGTAGTGTAATTGTTAAATAGAACTATGATTTTTAACCAACAAACGCACATATTTTCTTGGGACTATTTCCTAATTGTAATCATAACTGTAACAAGCTTCTTGAGAGTGATTGGGTCATCGCGTGCTATGTGTTACCTACGTATATCGGTGCGAGATTAAATGCAAATATCCAATTTCGACTCTTTGTAATTGGATACCTTCGCCATTGGCACATCAATCCACCGTAAGGAAAATGACGGCGACTAGTACAGTACATATGCCTGTAATGGTTCGCGCAAGAAAACTGTAAAAGAGGGTATAAAAACACAAAGAAAAATCGTAAGTCACTCAAACTCGACAAGAATAGGAACGAATGCCCGATGCTCAACCTCGTTCCCAGGGCCTTATCCCTGGCTTGGGGGCGGGGAAAAGGCCCTGGGAACGAGGTTGTCTATATGCCCAGTGGGCTTAGTTTGGCTTGCAAGGTTTTATAGTAAAATGTACAGCCGCCATCCTTTTTCTTACTGCTGATTGTGCAAATTTAATCAGGTGGCTTCCTTCTCTACAGCCTGCACAGCAAGCGTTTCTGTGCGGTTCGGGAGCAAAGAATTACAGCTCTCGCCCCATTTTCCGCGCAGGCAAAATACCGAAAATCCCGTTCCTCGGTCATTCTTTGCTCCCAAACCCCAAGGAAACGCTTGCTACGCAGACTACCTTCCCGACAGTTTTTGCCACTACGACCACTACATTTTATGGAAAACACTACTGACTGGTTTTTCGGCCGAAAGAAATTTTCAAAACAATATTTTTTTAATCTCGAACCTCGTATAGTACAATTCAGGGGTGATCGATCGTGCTCGTCGAATTTCAAATCGGCCTTGTACAATTTTGAAATTACTCGCCCGATTACTTCCTGAATTATACTCCACTCGGTCCAATCACTATTACTAATTAGTGAGTTGTTGTCTTCCTTAGCAACATATCATAGTTAAGTTTAAATGCTCTATAATTTTGTTTCTCCTCAGCCTACAAAGGATACCGTTGCCGTTGCCTATAAGTATTCAGGACTAAAAGACCTTCCCAAAGCCACTAAGATGATATTCACTTGCTTTCCATTCGTCTTCATCACCATAGGTGCATGCTTAGAGGAGTTTGTCATCTCTTCTGTCAATACCTTTGGGCCAAAACTACTGGAGGCCCAATTTTACGTCCCGGCGGGCCGCTCTGCATTATTGTACGGCCTCGTGGCCATCCCTGTGGCTTTATTTGGAAACATGCTTGGTACGTATTTACAGGGAATTACCTTGTAGATTAATTTTAGGCTGCGCTAGAAACGTTTTATCCGTTCGGTGATTCTAGGTGGATCTTTTTTCTCGTCGGAGTCATTAGGGTTTCAGTTCCGTCCATTTCTCGAAAACCTTAGGCCCTACTGCCTTTCTGAAGATAGCTGATCTGTTTTTGGTACCCAAAAGAAACGACAATATTTCAATCCGAAAACAACAAGTGTTTCATTTCTTATATCACACAAGTTCAATGAAACTGTTTTCTTTAGAAAAATGGTGGAGATCAAGGCCTTGCGAGAAGAAAACAGATAATTTACCCGAAATGGTCCGATGGTAGACAATTTAAAGTAATCATGTGTCTTTTAGGAGCTTACATCAACAAACGATTGAACTTAAACCTGGTGGGAGCTGCCAAGATGTGTTTCATTGTAGCATGTATCGGTCTCGGGTTTACCTGTCTACTGTACATCAAATGTGACACACTACAGATTGCGGGGTTAATATGCCTTACATGAATAGGTCAGTATGCAGGATACCTGAAATCTTTGAAAGTGGCTGATGCAATCTAGTCAAAACAAAGAGATGGGCCGCGCGTTTTAGAGCAGTTTTCGATCATAGGATTCCCAGTTTTTAAAGTAATTTTAGCACTAGGTAATTTAGGTGTCCCTAGTCCAGTCCCTGAACTCTCCTTTCTTCTCGCCCCATATAGGGGCTGAACCCGCGCGGGCGAAAGAAGAGTCCAGGATAACTTGCATGCGCATGCTCAGAACGCCGCCATTTTTTCCCCCCAAATCGGGGGAAAAACCATATTTGGAAGTACTTTCCAGATTTGGCTTGTGGCGCAATTTTCTGAATGGTAATATACAAGCAACAATTTCTCCATTCAGATTGATTAAAAACATGTCAATTAATTCCAAATCTGCGGAATTTCACCAGTGCCACGCTAAACCACATGCGATTTGTTTTTTTTATCACAATATCAAAGATAACGAAAGAAATCTTTGCCAAGATTTGTTGACAATTGAAAACAGCGACTCGGACTTGAAAGTGCACGCGCTACATTATGCAAATGAGCTACTTGTACCCGTCAGACTTTCCTTTCAAAAACTTTTGCAAAATCGCTCAACATACAGAAACAATACGAAAAAATGTTTGGGAAAAGAGTAATGATGCGTACTCGTTGTCGATAAGAGTACAGACCACGATAAACCATATTTCGATTTTTACGTTTTTATGTTTATTACGACAATATCAACGTCAAAGAAAATGTTTTCTTTCAGAGCGCGAGCTGAAAAAAGCATTGCGCGACACATTGACGCGAGCGGCGTGGTTGGGACCTAGTTATTTTTGATTGGTTTGTTCTGAGCATGCGCATGCAAGTTATCCTGGACTCTTCTTTCGCCCGCCCGGGTTCAGCCCCTATATGGGGCGGGAAGAAAGGAGAGTTCAGGGACCGGACTAAATTAGCGCACGTTGTACGCTAGAGATTTTGACACGTTAATAAAATTCTTATCTTATCTTATCTTATCTCTCCTTTGCCTGCCAAAGGGGAGTGAGCCTGAGATCGAGGTTGGAACCAAAGCTGATTGGGATTTGATTGCACCCGACTCTTGCGCTTTGTGGTGGTTACGCGAATTTTTTTAAGGTTCTCATTGGTTCATTATGCTATGTTAATTACAATTTTATGATTAGTCATTGTAGTTGCTTTGATGAAGGCGTCTTCGTCCCAGGCCGGCTACTGATTGTGAACTACAGAACTGACTGTGTTAACGATTGTCAATCAGTTTTACCAACAACGAGTTTTATTTTTATTTTTACGTATAGCTCATCTCCTCTCCAGCTCGATTCAAAATGCAACCAGGCCTGCAATTGCACTGGGGTGAGTTATGATCCTGTTTGTGGAGGATCGCTGACCTACTTCTCTCCCTGTCATGCGGGCTGTGGGCAAAACGAGAATCAAAATGAGGTATGACCATTTGCCTTGTTAGAAAAGCAGTATCTGCTGGCGTTTACACTACTTTAAAGGCTGCTAATTATCATTTAAAGTTCCGTTGTTAAGGCAGCCTCTGAACGCCTATGCATCAGTATTATTTCCATGGTATGTGCTATGTTAAGCATTAGATGAAACAAAAGGAACTCTAGAATTGTCTTTATTTTTTGTTAGCTGCGAAGATAAATACTATTATTTGGGTTGTCTCGTTAGGACAGCTCGGTTTTAACTGCCCCTCGTACGCTCGGTCGAGCCATTGTAATCAAGACTACGAAACACAGATGTACTAAAATATAATTAAGGCGGATTCCGCTCAAAGTTCGAGCAATCGGTGCAAAATTGATTTACTATAAATCTATCCACAGAACCGTTAACTTTTTGAATACTGTTTAAATCCTCTCTCTGTAGTTCATTTCTCTAGGTGACCCCGCGATGAAATCGCCAAGCATTCTCGAGAAATTTAATGTCAAACCTCGTAAGAATGCTTCATGCATGTGTTATTGTATTTTCGACTAACGCGTAACGTCTGTTCTTATTGAAATATGTATAACTTCAAGTTCAATTTTCTTTCGCGGGGTCAGCTAGAGTTCGAGAGATTAAACCTTGATAAGATCTTACCTTTCTTAAAAATGTTACCCTGCTATGAGGTATTCTTGGTAACTATATTTTTGTCATTATTGCTCGAATGTTGGCGGAAATCATCTTTAAAATCGATCGAATCGGCTTCGATCTTCTCTTTCAGTCTTCTACCTACTACCAAAACTGTGCCTGTGTCATGTCCAAAGCGGATCCCATTGGAAAGGTAGAGAAGGGTGTGTGCCAAGTGGATTGCGGGCTCAATCTACTCCTGTTGCTTATTGTACTTTCTGCTGTTGCCCTGATGACATTCTTGAATGATACACCAGCTATAGTAGTTACATTAAGGTATTGTTTCCTGACTTTCCGTATGTGCAAGTTGTTATTCATACAGGTAGTCTCTGCTTCTAACATCTTTTGGCGTCCGTTTTGTTTGCTAGTTGATTTGTTCCCAGCCGTTTTCATTTCCAGAGTTCTGTTAAAGTTTCATGGGACACTTGGTTTTGCGTACATCAGGTGTTATTAAAACGTTGATGAAAGATTAATTTTAAGTCGACACTGATATAGGTTGAGCCCGATGAAGAGTGAAGAACGTTTTGGGCGAATTTGTCAGTTTTTAGAAGGACAATATTTTAATAGCTGTCGACATCAGGCTTTTACCGACATTTTTGTTTTGGTTTGTGATGCACTCCCATCGACGCTAATACACGCTGTAACTTATGGAGTTTCACAAAGGTTTCGTGTCATGCGCAGTCCAGTGTCGAGAATATAGAAGACTATCCTGCTAAGAACGCAAATGTCTAAATTCAAACCTTTTAAAAGGTTTGAATTTTTCCCCTTTTGGGCTTTTCTTCTTTGTCAACTTAGGCTAAGCAAGCAGTAGTTAAAATGTCATTACTGGCTCAACAGCTAACGTTACTGACAAGGTTTTTAATTTTTTTTCATTTCAAGGGGCCTTCCAGCTGGACAGCAGGCATACGCGTTAGGTCTCCAAAGTGATCTCACTAAGATCCTCGGCGCTATTCCAGGTCCCATCATCTTTGGAGCATTTATCGACCAAACCTGCATCCTGTGGGACACAAAGTAATTCTTAAACTAATGCCCTGGGCCGGGTTGTTCAAAGACCGATAAAGCTAACCCAGGGTTAGCGAGAATTTTTATTTCAGTTTTGTAACTTTTTGGTGAGGTGTGCTGTTTATATTGTTCAGCCTTCAGTTTTGGCCTTAGTAATCTCAAACTACACCAAACGTTAGAGGCGAAAAACATTTTTAAATAAGAAAACGCAATGCTTCAGTTAACGTTTAACCCTGGGTTAACGTTAACCGGCTTTCGAAAAACCCGACCCTGATCTCGTTGTTGCTGCTGCTGTTGCAATCTGGTCCCCCTTGGAGGGAGGTGCTCGTCAGAAATTTTGAAAAGAACCCCTACGAGGTACAAGTATCCTGTTTTGTGGGTGTGGTTAAAATGTTTTCACCCCTGGGAGGTACCAATTCTAGAACTACACATTAACCGCCAGGAATTGTTCTCAAAGACCTCGATCCTTTTGGTTGTCATCTGGGAGAAATCGGAAGGTGGGCCAGCACTCGTATGGTCACAGCGGTTACTAGCTCTACGCATGTTCAAAAACCGTTGTTGAACTTGAACGCACAATCAAACCGAGACCAGGATTTTCTGGTTCCAGTTTTTGATTACGTCCAGGGTCGTTGAGCGCGCACGCTCTCATAAAAAATTGCAGAAGTTCAAAATCACGAATGATATCTCATGCTTGTTTAACACCATTTTTTTTTTTTTTTTCTCCCAAGGTGTGGTGAGCGGGGGTTTTGTCTTGCGTACGACCATGATGGACTCGCGAAAGTGGTGCTGGGAGTTTTGCTGGTGTGTAAAGGTCTGACCACGACGACTTTTTGTCTGTCGTGGCTCTTCAGTCGGCGACAAACAGGATACAACAACACAAGAACAGCTGTCGATACGGCTCTCTAGAATTCAAGAAACGTGGAAATAAGCCATCTGCCTGCATTAAGGGAAATATTTTAGGAAGGAATCCACCACGAGTTCGAGTAACCAGCCGACAAAAATCTCCGTAACCGAGGCTATTTACATTCACATTGTATTGCAAACTTCTGTGTTAAATATCTTTCAAAAGAAATCATTTCTAAACACCAAATGTCGAAAACAAATTTTGAAGTTCATATGAAACACTTGAAAGCACTGGTGAAATGAAACTGATGATGAAATGTAACCTGTGTTTACACAATTTCTCTGGAAAGTGAACTGATCAGCATGACACGTGCGTGGGACAAACAAAGAAATCGGAGTCCACGACAGGAATCGAACCCATGACCTCCCGAACACCGGGTGGGGCTCTATCTATCTCTATCTGAGCTACGCGAACTCATAGACCCTTTAAACAAATGGCGTCTAAATTTGAATGACAATACTAATACATTCTTAGCCTCACATTCATGTGCAAATTCCTTTGCCTTGAAACATGAATGTGAGGCTAAGGATGTACCAAGTATTGTTATTCAAATTTAGGCGCCATTTATGCAAAGGTATATGGAGAGCAAGGTCATTTTCCTGAGTTCATGTGACAGGCGTGCTGCATACTGCTAGGACTGAGCCTTGTCGAAGTCATCACGAGTAGGGATAAGTGAATGAAGATGGTGAATTTGAAGCTCGGTAATGCCAAAATGTGAAAAGTTAACTAATTAACATGACACGAGTCTCCTCAGATTTCCTACTTCGTCCCACGCTCCTGTCATGCCGATCAGTTACCAAGCTTAAAATTCACCATCGTTATTCACTTATCAATTTCTCTGAACTTTGAAATTTATTTTCTCCCGAGTTACCATGGAAAATTATTTTTGGTGTTTTAGTATTTCAGGTAACTATTTATATCTTTTGCTTTTAAAAAATGCAAAAAGGACTGTAATATTCTCAAAGCTACTCTGGCACAAGGATTTTGTTCATTAGCAACTTAAATTGCTCGATTTCCTATCGGATTTCGTTTTAACACTTTGGAGTGCGTAACAATAAACAATGTATCGATGTCAAGCAAAATCACAATTCTTCGTATTTTTACTTAAAAACCAGCCTCCATGGATCAATTCATGCCGAATTTACAAAATATGCGAAGTTTCATAAATATCTGATGCAAACTCGTGTAAATACGGTACACCAATTTGTTAATTTACAATTTTTTTACATTTTTTTGCATTTCTCTGCAAAAATTGCGTAGTTTAGGTTCATGGGTTGTTTAACTTCGGCATGGTTATTCGGGAGCGGTAAGGCCACTTTCCAAAACATTGCTGAACGCGCAAGAATGCAAAGATCCCATTGTTGGCTGTTCAGCTCTCTGTTTCTCTGTAGCGCTTCGATATCAACAAGGACGTTATCTGTTCAAATTTAACACGTTACTTTTGGGCGGGAAAGAAATAAAAGCGCCCGGAAAAAAATGCCTGCAGGACAGATTTAACTGTCCCGCTTGATGCCTGCTCTCCAAAGCTGTTATTTGTTTATTCATCTCATCATGCCTGCACACTGAAGAAAAGCAAGAAACAACAGTTGCCCGATAGCTTTCACAATCACATATATTTTTTGACAATTAATTCTATTGATCAGCTACAACCCTTTTGATGAAAAACGCTAGCTGCAGAGAGAAACAATCGGGAAAAGCGATGCAGCAGCCATTACAAAAATGTAAACATAAAATATAAGGTGTGTTAATTAAAAGCAAGATCTTTACAATTCTTCTTTTGCACTTTGCTTACTATGCTGAAAAGAAGTTAAAATATCTAAGCGTTTCTTGAATTGATCTTTCTTCTTGTCGGTGATTTTATCCTTCAAGAGTTTTTGAACACGGGCAACTTCACTATCAACGTAATCGACTCCCTTCTCTTGAATCTTCTTCATAATTTTCACGTAGATGTCGCCAGTTACCTTCTCCTTGTCGTCTGTGCTTTCTTCCAAGACCTTTTCAGCTTTCTGAATGATGCCAGCATATCCTGAACTGTCGCTTGCCAAGAGCTCCTCGGCCAGTCTGTCAAACTTCTCAATGCAGTTTGGCAAACCTAGTCAGAGAAAAAGATGATATCAAATGCGAACTCTTGCTCTCGAATTCCGTCTCCCAAATTTGAAGCTTTAAGGGAGGGTTTTAAACTTGTAAAAAACTGCACTGAAAATAGCACGTTAGGGTATTCTTTCTTTTCCATGTACAAAACAGGATATTTAACCTTCCATATTATATATTTGACAATTTGATTATGAGCTCAAGATTTCTATCACGCATATAAATCGAGAGGAAATAAAAAAAAATTCAGTATAAAATCTACTAGTCGATCAAACTTCGAAACTTGAACGCAAAAAGGGGCCGCAATTTTGTTAAGTGCCTATGAAGTAAAAAATAATTGCTGCTTATTTGAAAGGAAAGAAAAAGAAGAACCATTTTTTTGTATTTTGGAATATCTTTTTCGTTGTAGAGATATTTAAGTTTTTGTATTATGCAAATGAGGGACGTGATGGCGTCATAGGTCGTTCCACTAAAACAGTACAAAACTGGAAATGTTAAAGCAGTGTTCTTAAAACTTGGCACCAGAAATTTATATCACTAAAGAAACAAAATTACAGCTGTCATATCGTTGCCATGACAACAGTTATGCCGCTAGCCCTGTTTAAATTACAACTAAAAATTCCCAGATTTCATCTTGCACAAGGATCATCCACTCCCAACAATCTAATGGGGAGAGACAACGTGGGAACTATGTTTGTTCGGAGGAAGACTCCCTGTCCCACTCAAAGATATTTTGTTTTTCACAGAAAGAGACTGGAGCCAAGGGTGTTGCTATGGCAACAATATAGTAGGTGCCATTTTGTTTATTTTGTGATGTACATTTCTGGTGCCAAGTTTAAGAACACTGCTTTCACATTTCTAGAGATATTCTTGATTCAGTATTTTGTCGTTTTAGTGGAACGACCTATCACCTTTACCTCATTTGCATAATACAAAAACGTGAATATCTCTAAAACGAAAAAAGATATTCCAAAAAAGAAAACGCCATTCTTCTTTACTTTGAAAAGCAATTATTTTTTTACTTCATAGGCATTTAAACAAACGCATAGTGCTAAGCTACTCAATGTCTAGAACAGAATAGACAGCGAGTAGCGTGGCCAATCAGCGAACAGCTTTCGTGAAAGAATGTAATGTAGTAGACTCACACTACCTAGAACATTCGGTTACCTACAGTATTAAATTACTCGACTTAAACTTCTTGTTTTCCAAACAGTATCCATACCTATCCAAAGTCGTGAATTTGTTTTGACAAATTTAGAGAGTTCGTCGGCCTTGATCTCCCCCGTGAAATCGATCGGAGTGTCCTCGTTTTGTTTGAACAGCTTGTAGACTGGGAAATCTTCCTTGTTGACATTATAACGCTCCCTTAAGTCGTCGTTCTCTTTTTCGCCATATTCTGTAGGACAACAAAAATACTTCAATAGTCAACTCTGAAGGAACCATTTTCCAATACAGAAACAATAAATTGGTTTTTACCCTGGTAGAGTTGGAGACACTCCCTATTTGAGCTGTTTGGTCTGAAATAGTTTAAAGGTTGCAATCTCTACATTCTCGGGCACATTGTATGCTTTATAAGTGTATAGATTGATTCCAAACTGATTGCAAAAAGCATGAAAAATATACACAATGAAGCCCCATCTTGCAGCAAGCTTCTTATTACGACCACTTAATTCTGGTCCGAACACAATCTCGGTCAGTTATTTTCGCATTTAAGAACCCCTTTACTTCGGCCAGATTTTGTGGCCCCTTGGTGCAAGGATTAACAGGGTTTCACTGTGGATACTACAAAGTTACAGTGCTGCCCATTATCACGAGGGAATATGGATAAAACTCAAAGTCACGTTGCACCACATTTAAGTTGCAGTGTTCAATAGAGGCTTCCACTGAACGGTTACGAACATGGCTTTTATTAATAGACATAAAAGTTAGGACCATCTCGTACAGCATAATTAACAGTGCCACATGAAAGTACTGCTCTGCTCTGCTCAACAGAATATATTTGCACACGCACTAGAATCTAGAATTATTGTAGAGGCCCTAAAAGCCTCATGCAAAACCAAGAAAAAATGTTATCTATCACATCTATTTGGTAGAGTTGTAACCGCACTGACTATTCCATGATTTATTTATTCAGTGATCAACATGAGCTCAAATTATTTGTAGTCTACAATGAGCTAAACCATTGCTACTCTTCAACTGCCCCCCTCCTCCCTCCTTGATGAGATGCTAGTCCATAACAGACTAAACCCAAGCATACTGTCAGGTTGTATTAAACTAAAATCACAGTACACATTGGGGTGGTACAATCACAAACAACCCAAACCACTGTACAGCTTAGGTAAAGTCGCATACTTAGGCAGTATGATGGCGGGGCAGGTATCTGTCCATGGAAAACTAGACATATAGTTTTTAGAGGATGCAACACATTTCATGAACATTTTACATGGAACAACATCACTTTTTCTCCTAAAAATAATTATAATTACTGTATATAAACAGTAGTGATGACCTGTCACTTCTACTTGGGAACGTTGATGGTTAATTTACTTTGAACTTAAATTTTTTTCTGCTCAAAACATCGCAGCAGACATTGTCAATAACATTCTTACAGATCAAAAGCTCTTTCCAAATGAGGTCACTCTTCATTTTTCTGTCCAAAATCAAAAAAATATGTATCTGTAGTTGCCCCTTTAAAACTCTGACAGGGAAAACATTGTAAGAGACCAACCAACTCCTAAACCAGTGCTCTGCCCTTGAAACAACATTCACTTTATATCTTTACACCTCAAGTTCACAATATTGGAACAACACAATCCAGGTAATTTGTTTAAAATTTAAATTAAGTAATTCACAATTTGTTTAATTAGGTGCTGCAGGTTAGAGTAAAATTCTGATGAAGAAACTTATGACAGGAAAAGATGACCAGTGAAATGATCCCCAGTAAAGAAACATTTTTATTTAAAAGTGATATCCATTGAAAACTAATGAATAATGAATAGTTTAATTCATGGTTAGCTTGAGTACCTGACACTCCAACCTCTGCCACCAGAAGATCAGGCTGTGATGAAGATTTCTCGGCAAACTTTTTAAATTCATCCTCTTTTTCTCCATATGCATACTGTTTGTCAAACTTAACCAGCACTGCTTTGTGTTTGCCAATGACCTGCCTCCAAGGAAGGTAAAACAGGAAAGACAATTAACTTCTTCATACTATGTTCATCAACTTGGCACTTGAGGTGAAGGTAAAGTCTGCATATAAGCCAAATAGCTAATATCAGGCTGGGAGCTTATCCTGGTATCTGTAGCAAGAAGCAACTGGAGCATTACTGCTGCCCCCTACCTGGGCGAGATGCTAGTTTATAGGGGGGTTACCCCAAGTACCCATTTGTACACCTGGGTAGAGAGAGACATTGTGAGAGGTAAGTGCCTTGCCCAAGAACACAGCACTATGTTCCCAGCCAGGGCTTGAACCCAGACTACTCGATCCAGAGTAGAGCACACTAACCACAAGGTCCCTGTGTCTGCCATCTTCCAAACATTAAGTACATAGCTTATTGCATTAGTCAGAGTGAAACCCTGATATTTTGAACCAGAAAGGAACCCTGTTTATAGAACCCAACATAGCAAAACCATAGTTTAAGGTCTTAATCTGATTTGTTCCCCGAGTGGTCTGGATTTGCAACAGGAACCACAAAGAGGGGTCACTTATTAACTAGTAATACTCGTAGATTAAAGAGTGCTTTCAAGTTTTGCTAGGAAAGCAAACTTTCGTGCCTGAGCTGTTAGGTAAGTCCACAGGCAGACCACTCTATGTGTTCGTGGTTTAATATAGAGAATGTATGAGAGTTATGAATAAAGCTCTGAAAATTGCATATTTAAATCACATCTCGGCCTAAATATCCCAATAAAGTTAAATGAAACCATAATCGACTCATGTATGGTGTTTTTTCGTCTTCCTGTGCCGTCTATAGCGACTTACAGCGAAATTACTTTTGGCCGGTTACCGTTAGACATAAGAAGGAGACAAGGCATGCAACTTCGAGGCCGTCAGCCGCGATCTCCTCCACTTCAAATTGGAATTAACGCAAAAATACTGAAAATCTCACCTGAATGGCGACGGATCTTGATAGAGGAGTTTTTTCTCTATCTCTTCGCCGAATTTCAGCTTCATCCCTCCAACAGTTTCCGAGAAAATCGACGCTAAAGTCACAAATATGGCTTTCTTAATATGATCGGTGCCAAACTCAACGACCAAAGGAATGCAGGCTGTTTCAAATCTACCAATCAGCGCTTGGCTTTCTGCAGTTTTTTGGCTTCCCACGGGAAAACCGTGGGAAGCCAAGCGCTGATTGGTAGGTTTGAAACGGCCTGCATTCCTTAAATTCCTTTGGTCGCTGAGTTTGGCACCGATCATATTGAGAAAGCCATATTTGTGACTTCAGCGTCGATTTTCTCGGAAACTGTTGGAGGGATGAAGCTGAAATTCGGCGAAGAGATAGAGAAAAAACTCATCTATCAAGATCCGTCGCCATTCAGGTGAGATTTTCAGTATTTTTGCGTTAATTCCAATTTGAAGTGGAGGAGATCGCGGCTGACGGCCTCGAAGTTGCATGCCTTGTCTCCTTCTTATGTCTAACGGTAACCGGCCAAAAGTAATTTCGCTGTATGACGCTTTAGACGGCCCAGGAAGGCGAAAAAACACCATACATGAGTCGATTATGGTTTCATTTCACTTTATTGGGATATTTAGGCCGAGATGTGATTTAAATATGCAATTTTCAGAGCTTTATTCATAACTCTCATACATTCTCTATATTAAACCACGAACACATAGAGTGGTCTGCCTGTGGTAAGCCTTATGAATCTATTGCAAAGCATGTGTGTATGAGAGGATTTGTTCTCGTTTATACTTGAATAATGTACTATTAGTTACGACTGGTCAGTTAAAAACAAGGAATGCAGTTGGTAAGCAGCATTTAGTCCATAGTCCATGTTTTACACCTGAGTCCACGTTTTATATTTAGTCTGTAATGCTTAGTCCATGTTTTATACCTATGTTTGTGTTTTATTCCCAGTCTGTAGTCCATGGATTGGTGTCCCCAGATACTTACAAGAAAAGTGATTTTCCCTCCATTACCCAATTAGGACTGTGTTTTCTCGCACATTATTAGTTTCCATGAATTACTTTATCAAAACAAAAGAAATTAACTTGTGGTTTAGTGCACTTTTTTCCTTCACATGTGGCATTGTATTGAACTGAGCTTGCAGAGATTCTACTTCAGCACTGTTTGGTATACATTGGTGCAGTACATGATTTTAAATCATTTCTGAGTTTCAATCTTACTGAGATCTGAGATCTGAGATCCAAGATAAAATTACTTTTTAACTACTAAGCCACTCAAATTTGCAAAATATGTTAATTTCAAGCTCAAGCTTATCTACCAGCTGATAATTTTCATATCCGTGGTCTTGAAAATGAAAGCTCTGAAATGGTAATTATTTTCAAGATTTTCAAATTTCCATAAAATAAAGTAACCGTAATTAAAGCACAATACGATACATTCTAAGAGCTTTTCAGCAAGGTTAAAGGTTGATAGAAATAATTTCGGGAGATGTTAAAGTTAACCAATCAGAGTTAAGCACGTTGTTATCATTTGAAGTGTAGCCCGAACTCAGCACGTGGCCAAACTAACAGTAATAATACACATGAAATAATTGAAAAACTGTGATTCTTTTCTTCATTAACATGGTGAAATTTTATTTCAATTTTGCAGGTTTGAAGACAAAGATTTGCAAAACGTATCAGTTAGGTCATTCGTGCATGCCCGATCTCAAAGAAATTAAGCTATTTTAAGAATAGGCCTTCACCATTAAACGCCGCTTTGTAATCGAAGTGAAACAACTATTTTAAGAAATACCTTGTCAAAAGTTAGAGTATCCAGAGGTACCGCTCCCCTGGCTGTTCCTTCCACTTTAAGGACAGCAAAAATCGTCAGCAATAGCGCAGAAATCAACCCAGTAAAGCCCATTGCGGCGAAAGCTACCGACTACTTCCTTCCTTCCTGACACTTTTGAACCAATCTATTGAGTCTGCAGACTAATTGGTCAGCGGGCAAAATGATGAACCAGTTTCTATGTGTTGTACAGGAGGGAGGGGTCAACTTTGTTTGTGCGGCAATGCGATTGCGCGGCCGATGATCTTTGCCATTATGACGTCACAAGTGAACCGGTCCGAGAGGTTTCAATGGCCGCCAAAATATGACACCAGAAAAAGTTTTTCATCCGATGATTGCTCAGAGAATTTGAAAGGAAGCGATCAACAGACTGCAGGAATAAAATGACCTGTTAATATTGTGATCAAAAATACTTTGGTTTTCAAAAAGTAGATGTCGGAAGGCGCAAAAACGAGCACAATTTCGAGAGCGCTCAATTGAAACCGCGATTGAAAAGTTAAGCTTTGTGCCCTTTTCTTGGCCGATATCTGGAGAACAAAACAATGAACTACACGAACACAAGAATATGACCTTGATATGGTTTTAAACGTTTGATTGGTGATGATAACGACTCATTAAACATATGCATAAAAATGATCAGTGGGTTTAAACCCATTATTTTGTCAACGATAGCGCGGGCCTATGGAGGACCTGCTTATCAAATTACACTCGAAAACCTCGGAATATTTGGCGGGAACTGCTCCCCTACAAAGAAATTTGAACTATCAAGTCATATGCTGGGTTTGAAAGTAAATAAGGTACCAAGAAGTTATTTTTCTTCCCTAAATTATCGGCAAAACCGTCGAAGATAACAACATTTTCTTCTGCGAGGCGAGCCAGCTGACGCAAGCTACCGAGCAGACGTTGTGTGGATATTTAAGCTGCTAAACTGATATAACATCGCTGTACAGGAGACCTAGATGAATCAGTTAATATTCGGAATATCATGAATGAGACCTGTTGGCAGAAATGTGCTTCATTTCATTTCAAAATGTTCGTTTAATAGGAGATCGCAGCAGGATCTGATTCCTCGGGCGTCCGCATACAGCGCAAGGAAAGTATCCTAAACTGGTGCTTTGGGTTTATAATTTTTTATCATTTCTTACAGTGAGTTCACTTAAAATAAACCTGTATAGACTGTTAAAGAAAACTGTGCAGGATGTGATATGAGCTAAAAAAATACAGAATTTGGTTCCAAGCAGCTAGCAAATTAATTCAAGAGGAAAGAAAATATGAACAGGGACACTTCCTAATACCTATGCTAAGTCATTGGCTGGAGTTTTCTAAGGGTATCTGTCTTGAGAAACTGTAATAGCTTTACTGCCTCAAGTTTGAAATGATAATCTATTTTATTATACTTTATGCTTTTAATTTTCATCATAAATCCTATGTAAATAAAGATAGCTTTAACAATTAACTTAATTACAAACAAATAAACAAACACTTTATTTATTTAGCGAGGGTGAAATACATTCTTACCGGTTACCTGGTAGTTTACAAAATGGCCCCCAAACCTACAAAGAAATATACTAGGGAAGAGTATCACAGAAGCTGCACTTGTAAAAATAAACCCCAAGCATGATTTCTCCCCAGCTCCTTCCATCCTGGGCTCCCATTTACTTTTTCCATTGATGAGTTTATTATTAGCTTCAAGAGAATGCATCATGCAAGTGACAAGCAAACATATTTGGCAAATACCCCCAAAAACCACACAAGATAGGTTTTTAAATGTTTAATTGACAGTATAATGACTATAAATAGATGGTTTTCCATGATAATTGTATTGCCAGAAACGGGACCTGCTTGAATGGTCTTTCAAAAGTAGTGGAAGATGCTGTTTACCTAAGGTTTAAAAAGATCAAATAAGTCTCTCATTAATATTATTTACCAACTGGAGTAAATGCTTTTATGACCTGTCCCTTCCCTCATTTGTTTTATAGCACTCCTAATTATATTCAACAGAAAATGTAAACTAAAAGATAAATTTCCTGAGGTCTAGCACCAGGAATTCAATGTGTATTAACCATTAAAAAATGTAATTCTCTCAATAAAATGATCCAACCCCATCCACTGTTTAAGTTATGTCCAAGCAGATACAATATAATATGAAAAAGGCTTTAGTAATCCTGCTGGGACAACTTCATTTCAGCTAAACACTTGATAAAGTTGCCTCAGAGGAGTCTGATAGGATTTTCTCTAATACCCATGACCAGATAAATGGGGCCTTGTGTGTTAACACTTGATAAAGTTGCCTCAGAGGGGTCTGATAGGATTTTCTCTAATACCCATGACCAGATAAATGGGACCTTGTGTGTTAACACTTGACAAAGTTGCCTCAGAGGGGTCTTATAGGATTTTCTCTAATACCCATGACCCGATAAATGGGGCCTTGTACTATCTCCTCCACAGAGGCTCCATACGGGTAACTGAATAGGCCTTATCACGGTTTTCGACACCATCTTGACGGGTAGGCAAAGTGGTCAGATTACAGTGTTTGTTTGGGAATCTGACCACAAATAACTTTTTCCAAAATAGAATTTTGCACAAGTTATGAATTGCAATGTTAAAATACTAGGTAGAAGATTGTATTCACCAAACAATTTTGGAGGATATAGCATAACTAGAAGATGCTCAGTTAATAATTTAACTTTCCATACATTTGTTTGTAGAATTTGGCTGGTTAGATGGATGTCTAGATGCAGTTTGTGGAAAAAAAAAACAGACAAAAGTATACAAAAATTAACTGAGTCTTCTAGCCAAGAATATCATATTCCCATTTTCATTGCAGCACTCAACCCTCTATTAAAATAAAGTCTACAGTCTGCCTCCTATGTCTACATTTTGCATTTTGACCACCGTTTTGCAGAAGGCAGGCTTGAGTCTTAAATAATTAAATAATTAAGCTTAAGTTATTGTTTGTGAAAGTTCTCATTTACATCTTTTTGGATAATATTTCTGTCTGCTACTTCTGTTGCAGAATATGTGAAAAGGTTTTAATTTTTGTGAAAGAACACTCCGAGCACGGTCGCGAGGTCCAAATATTTCATACTCAAATGGACTGATCATTTTTACGGCTGATTCTTCAAAATCATCTTCGATTACAATGATTTCTTGAACATATAAGCTATTTTGTGACACGGTTACACGTTTCTTTGGGTCACCGATCTCGTAAAAAAGGCAATTTTACAAGACGAATAGTCAAAATTTTGCACTAAATATTTCCACTCGAGAGCGATGACTGTAATATTTTAAATACACTTTATGCACGATTTTTCGGTTATAATTAAAATCTACTTGCCTCTCAAGAAAGAAAAATGACAATTTCTTCATGGGATCCAAATACAATATCATTTGAAGCTGGAATGATTGGAGAAATCCGCCTCAAAACGTTGTTTCAGCGAGAGGCGACGGCGCCATTTTCGAAAATTTTGTGCATTTGCGCGCTTCTCTCGCCGTGACGTCATAATGGCAATGATCATCGGGTCAGCCAAATCTGACGTGTTGACCTCTCCCTCCTGGTGTTGTAACTATCATACAGCTTGATGTCACGCCTCACGATACTATGAAAGTTAAAAGTCTAGAAGAACCTTAATAATTTGCCCTCTTAGCGAGAAAGGTGACAAAAAATCCTAATATTTTGGGTATGTATTGCTAAAAAAGCTGTCGAGGCATTCCTATTTGTGGAATTATGGAGGCGAACAGGTGCGTGAGGTGTCACAAGCACAGCACAGATCGTTGCGTGATTACTAAGCAAGATACGGGTTTGGGTTTCACCTTTCATTCGGGGCTGCCCCTCTTAAATCCTGTCCATTGACCTATCTTCTTGCGAATTGAATTAACCCGGTAAGGCGGAAATTCTCGCTTGACTGAAACCACCGAAACATTCGATTGCAGCAGTGTTTCTAGCGTTGCGCAATCCATCCGACATAGACGACATAAGAATGACTGAAGGCAAACAGTTGTCATATGGCTGGCTAAGATTTCGTCCAACATGGCTTCAGTTCCTCAACACTCCAAAATGGTTCTTGTTCTTCTTGAGTCAGTATTTCTTCACTCAGAGTATCGTTGTTAATGGGGTCTATCCAGGTTCCATCAGCACTATAGAGAAGCGGTTTGGTTACTCCAGGTTAGTCCCAGTACGCGCTCTTAGTAGATTACGTTTTGATCACGTACGTTCCGTTTGCACTACATGTTCACGAGGTGGTTTTAGGCCCTTGTGCGTGACAAGGCAGTGAATCTTACACATGATTAGCTTTGTTTGGCACTAGAAACAGACAAAAAGATCTCCAAGCTGTATGTAATAATAAGATTACAATAGTAAAAAGTATCTGTTAAAGTCTGTAAATCCCTCATGACTTGTTGTGACTCATGAAAGTCACTGACTTTTAATTTGATGCTAATGACAACTTGAGGCGCTAACGTTATGGAGCGGAGGCAAAACCTTTTCGGCATACATGATTTGTACTGGGCGCATACGACCGATGAGTGCTGCTAAAGATTTAGATGCAAAAATCTTTTTTGAGATAAATTGTCTTCATTGTAAACTCTGACTTGGTGTAAATTACAAAGGAATACGGTACTGTAGGCGGGTCGGGTGCTTTCTGTACTAACAGCTGTGTACATTGTGCCCGGACATTGTGTTAACAAATTTAAATTTATGAAATTTCCGAACTTGACAACTATTCAACCGTTAACTCTTCTATTGTTTTTGCATCTGCTATTTGCGTACTAATACGGAACATAAGTGACGAAAACCACATTTTGTGAAAAAGTTATTATTCCTGTCTAAACTATATCATTCACGGAGAACATGAAACAAGCGTTATGGAAGAGGACAGTCGGGAGAACCTCCAGCTTCTTCAGGAAGTGCTCTTCAAACTTCGAAAGTGCATGATAACTCGATGATGCACAGCCAAATATTAAATCTCTCCCGCGAGACAAATCAAATTTGCTTTCGTCATGGGTGTACATCACTAGATTATGATAAAGAATGAGGCATACTGAGTTTGATAGCGCGCAGGCGCGGCTTTTAAGGGGTGTCTACTAAACGAAGACCCAAGACCTAAGACACGAAATCTGATGACCTTGGCTGGGATACACTTGAAGAAAGGCGTACTAAACAGCTAGCGATTACTATGTACAAGGTGGTCAATGATCACTTTCCACTTCGCCTCCATAATCTTTTTCAAACAACATCGCAAGTTCATACTTATAACTTGAGGGGCTCGGCTCATAATCGCTTTATTCCCAAACCACTCTCTGAGGTCGGAAAACGTAGCCTGCACTATCGAGGTGCTACACCATGGAACAGCCTCCCAACTACTAGCAAAACCCAGATCACTGCTACTGGCTTCAAAGAATCTCTGCTGATATAGTAATCGCTTTTTGTTAAAATTTTAATGATCGTTTTATTGAGGACTTGACAGCTCTTATTGTGTGACAAGTTGTAGTATTACTTTTTTAGTTTTAGTATTGCTATTGGTATATAGTATTAGAATTAATATTAGCATAAGTTTTACAATTGTATCAGTAGAAATAGTGCTCGTTTTAGATTACTCATGAATGGTTACACACAGTTACACACAGCTCGATCAGTGGAAGAGCATGTTTTATATGAAATTGATACCGTGTATAAATAAAGCTAAAATGTATGTATGTATGCATGTAATCAACGGGGTCTTTGTTTTGTGAAGCGAAATCAAAACGAAGAACCCATATCTCCATTTATTTCTGACAGTGGTTAGGCCCTT